>PITA01002389.1:34785-77286 GCA_004023965.1 Spilogale gracilis | reverse complement strand
GCATGAGACTCTTAAATGTTTGGTGGAGTTACCTTGGAAACCCATCTGCTTCTGTTTTGGAGGAGGGGTTTGATTACTGATTCAATTTATTTTCTGACTATTAGTCTGTTCAAGTTAATAATAATTCCTATCTTAATACTTGCTTGTGTTACAGTGACCAGATATGTGAACTTCAGAGTTGTAAATCCTGCTTTGCTGCTGCTGTTATGTCTGATGATTTAACAATTGATCATCAAACACAAAGAATAAGAAGACCTGGTGCCTGTAGAGTTCAAAGCAGCTACCATCAAAACATACTGCAACATCATTACCCATCAAATAGCAGTACAGATCTGGATAGATCAAGTACCCAGAAGATAATGGTCTAT
Source organism: Spilogale gracilis (assembly GCA_004023965.1). Lineage (NCBI taxonomy): Eukaryota > Metazoa > Chordata > Mammalia > Carnivora > Mephitidae > Spilogale > Spilogale gracilis. The sequence continues at coordinate 76,918 of PITA01002389.1, read as the reverse complement.
TTTTCACCTTAGGTTGAAGAATGACAACAATGTGCATGTGGTGGGGGGAGGGGCGGGATTAAAATAGAAAAGAGTCCTGTTGACAGCTAGGCTGTGAGGGGGAACTGAGAAATGAAACCATTCCTTAAAACATACATTGACAAAAAACAAACTGTGCCAAACCAAGTCGTAAACACAAACTAGTGGAGCTTTATCATCAGCTCCTATATTTTCTAAGAGAAGACCACAGATAAACTGATACAACATGAAGAACTGTATCTACACACAGATGTGTGTGTTGTAAAGATAAGTTTTCTGGAGGATGTGAAGACAGCTGAAGAGTAGGGGGGCTTATTTCAACCAGTTCCCTGAATTGAGCTGGATATCTACCAGAAAATTCTGAACACCCATGAAATAAGCCTGAGATGTAAGAAGATATATCTGGATCTCTACAAACAGAATATCTCCAATGGTCTCAAGGTTATGAAGGGAGTTGTGATTCTGTGGGCAAATATCAGAACATAAATGGAAGTGCGAGGGTATAAAGAAGGGAACTGTGATTCTGTGGGCAAATATCAGGACATAAATGGAAGGGTGAGGGAGACTCCAGGATCCTGTGCCATGGGAGCATAAAAGCCTCCTGTGATGGGGACAAGGCACAGACTTGCAGACCAATACTGGTTGGGAAAGGACTTTAGGGCAGCCCCCCCCCCCCAACTGAAACATGGAGCTGCAGGGGCATGTGTATGAACTGAGGATGGTTAGTGGTTTTAGAAGCATAAAAGGGCAGATACATGCCTGGATATAGAAACGAGGGCTGGGAGTGGTGCTCTGTGGCACACAACCTAAGATGTTGCAGTTCTTAACAGCACAGACAGAAATGGAGACAGTGTGGCCTGGAGAGCTCACTGAAGAAAAGAATTCAATCTCTCTGTTCTGAGATAGAGGGTTGGATACAGTCCATTCTGTTCTGACTCTAGAAGAGACACTGTCAGGAAAGCTGCCAGAGAACAAAAACTCCAAAAAGCCTGTTTCCACTGAGCGCACCTCCCCCCACCAGAAGGCACAGGGCAACACTACCTAAGTAGGGTTGCCTGAATAACAGCATAGCAGGACCTTCCTCCAGAGGACAGGCAGAAGAACAAGAGGCCAAAAACCATGCAGTCCTTATAAAATAGGTAAATCTTGCTTGGGTTGTGGTCAGTCATTTGGACTTTTTACTTTCCCTTAACCACCCCTCAACAGAAAGACTGAGAGGAGGAACCCCCAACATAAGAAAGACTCAGAGACTCTGGCCTCTGCTACAAAACTAATGGATATGGGATATAAGCAAGATGTCATAAATAGACTTCAGGGTAACAGTTATGAAAACAATACCTAGGATGGAGAAAACCATTAATGGCAACATAGTTTCTCTAAGGGCAGAAATGAGAGCTGATTTGGCAGGACATAAAAATGTTATCAATGGTATCCAATCTAATCTAGATACTCTAACAGCTAGGGTAAATGAGGCAGAGGAACAAATTAATGATCTAGAAGAGAAACTTTCAGAAAAGAAGGATCGGGAGGAGGCCTGGAACAAACAACTTAAAATCCATGAAAACAGAATTAGAGAAATAAATGACGCCATGAAATATTCCAGTGTCAGAATTATTGGGATCCCTAAGGGGGTGGAGAGAAAGAGAGGACTAGAAGTTGTATCTGAGCAAATCATAGACAAGAACATCCCTAATCTGGGGAAGGAAATAAGCATTCCTGTCCTAGAGGCAGAGAGGACCCCTACCAGAATCAAGAAGAAGATTGTAACAGTAACATGTAACAGTAAAAGGCGTAAATCTTAGAACCAAAGAAACCATCTTAAGGGCAGTTAGGGGAAGAGATTCCTTATGTACAGAGGGAGGGACATCTAAATGATGTCAGACCTGTCCACAGAGACCTTGCAAGCCAGAAAGGGCTGGGACGACATATTCAGGATACTAAATGAAAAGAGCATGCAACCGAGAATAATTTAATTTATCTGGCAAGGCTTATATTCAGAATGGATGGAGATATAAAGAGTTTCCAGGACGGGCAGAAACTGAAAGAATATGTGACTACTAAGCCAGCCCTGCAAGAAATATTAAAGGGGGTTCTATAAATAAGAAAGATCCCAAGAGTGATATAGGATAGAAATTTAATAATGTATAGAAAAAAGACTTCACAGGCAACACGATGACAATAAAATATTTCAATAATCACTCTCAACATGATTGGCCTAAATGCTCCCATGAAATGGCACAAGGTTACAGATTGGGTAAAACAAAACCTGACCCATCCATATGCTGTCTACAAGAGACTCATTTTCAATCTAAAAATACATACAGACTGAAAGTAAAGGAATGGAGAACTATTTTTCATGCCAATGGATCTCAAAGAAAATCTGGGGTAGCAATTCTCATATCAGACAAATTAGATTTTAAGCTGAAGACTGTAGTTAGAGATACAGAAGAACACCATATCATTCTTAAAAGGTCTATCCAACAAGAAGATCTAACAGTTGTAAATATCTTTGCCCCCATAGGGATCCAACAAGAAGATCTAACAACTGTAAATATCCATGCCCCCATTGGGAGGAACCAATTGTATAAACCAATTAATAACAAAACCAAAGAAATTCATTGACAATAATACAATAATAGCGGGGAAATATAACACCTCTCTCACTGGAATGGATATATCATATAAGCAAAAGATCAGCAGGGAAATAAAGGATTTAAATGGCAAACTGGACCAGGTGGACATCACAGATATTCAGAACATTCCATCCCAAAGCAACAGAATACACATTCTTCGTTAATGACATTGAACATTCTCCAGAATAGATCACATCACATCCTGGATTACAAATCAGGCCTCAACTGGTACCAAAAGATTCACATCATTCCCTGCATATTTTCATACCACAGTGCTTTGAAACTAGAACTCAACCACAAGAGGAGAGTTGGAAAGAAATCAAATAAATGGAGGTTAAGGAGCTTCCTACTAAAGAATGCATAGATCAATCAGGAAATTAAAGAAGAATTTCAAAAAACCATGGAAGCAAATGGGAATGAAAACACAAATGTTCAAATTCTTTGGGATACAGCAAAGGTGGTCCTGAGATAAAAGTATATAGCAGTACAAGTTTTTCTCAAGAAAGGTCTCATGTATGCAGCCTAACCCTACATCTAGAGGAGCTGGAAAAATAACAGCAAATATAGCCTAAACCCAGAAGGAGAAGAGAAATAATGAAGATCAGAATAAAACTCAGTGAAATAGAAGCCAAAAGAACTGTAGAACATATCAATGCAACTAGGATCTGGTTATTTGAAAGAATTAATAAGATTGATAAAACACTGGACAGACTTACCAAAAAGAAAAGACACAGGTCCCACATCAATAAAATCATGAATGAAAGAGGAGAGATCACAACCAACACCAAAAAAAAGTACTAACACTTATAAGAACATATCATAAGCAACTATACACCAGCAAATTTGATAATCTGAAAGAAATGGATGTGTTCCTAGAGACATATAAACTACCAAAACTAAACGAGGAAGAAATAGAAAACCTGAAGAGACTCATAACAAATAAGGACATTGAGTTAGTGATAAAAAATATCCCAACAAACAAGAGCTCTGGGCCAGATGGCTTCCCAGGGGAACTCTACCAAACATTTAAAGAAGAAGTCATACCTATTCTCCTGAAACTATTCCAAAACAGAAATGGAAGGAAAACTTCCAAACTCATTTTATAAGGTGTGGATAATTTGATCCCCAAATCAGACAGACCCCATCAAAAAGGAGAATTATTGACCAATGTCCCTGATGAACATGGGTGCAAAAATTTTCACCAAAATACTAGCCAATAGGATCCAACAGTACATTAAACAATCATTCACCACAACCAAGTGGGATTTATTCCTGAACTGCAAGGTTGATTCAACATCCACAATACATTAAAAAAAGAAAGAACAAGAGCCATATTATATTCTCAGTAGATGCAGAAAAAGCATTTGAAAAAGTACAGCATCTTTTCTTGATCAAAATTCTTCAGAGTAGGGATGGAACATTTGTACCTCAACATCATAAAAGCCATCTATGAAACACCCACAATGAATATCACTCTCAATGGGTACAAACTGAAATCCCCCGCAAATTCAGGAAGACAGCAGGGTTGTGCATTATCACCACTGCTATTCAGTGTAATACTAGAAGTCCTAGCCTCAGCAACAGGAGAACAAAAAGAAATAAAAGGTATCCAAAAATGGCAAAGAAAAAGTCAAACTCTCACTCTTTGCATATGATATGATACTTTATGTGGAAAACCCAAAAATACTCCACTCTAAAACTGCTAGAACTCATTCAGGAATTCTTTAAATTGTCAGGATATAAAATCAATGCACAGAATTCATTGCAGTTCTATATACCAACAGCAAGACAGAAGAAAGAGAAATTAAGGAGTTGATCCTATTTACAATTGCACCTAAAACTTAACATACCTAGGGATAAATCAAACCAAAGAGGCAAAGGATTTGTACTAAGAAACCTATAGAATACTCACGAAAGAAACTGAGGAAGACACAAAGAAATGGAAAAAAACATTCCATGCTTATGGATTGGAAGAATAAATATTGTAAAAATGTCTATGCTACCCAAAGCAATCTACACCTTTAAAGCAATGCTGTCAAGGTTTTTCAAAGAAATGGAACAAACTAACCCTAAAATTATAGGGAATCATAAAAGACCCCAAATAGTCAGAGGAAGGTTGAACAAAAAAACTAAAGTCGGAGGCATCACAATTCCAGACTTCAAGCTCTATTACAAAGCTGTACTCATCAAGACAGTATTGTACTTGCACAAAAACTGACAGATAGATCAATGGAAGAGAATAGAGAGTCCAGAATTGGAACCTCAGCTCTATGGTTAATAGAGTTAAGATGAGTTAATAAACTAATCTTCAATAAAGCAGGAAAGAATGTCCAATGGGAAAAAGACAGTCTCTTCAACAAGTGGTTTTGGAAAAATGGGACAGCCACATTTAGGAGAATGAAATTGGACCATTTCCTTACACCACACACAAACATAGACTCAAAATGGATGAAAGGCCTCAATGTGAGACAGGAATCCATTAAAATCCTTGAGGAGAAAACAGGCAGCAACCTCTTCAACCTTAGCCACAGCAACTTCTTAGAAACATCACCAAAGCAAAAGAAGCTATGACAAAAAAGTACTATTGGGACTTCATCAAGATAAAAAGCTTTTGCACAGTAATGGAAACAGTCAACAAGGGACAACTGATGGAATGGGAGAAGATACTTACAAACGACATATCAGATAAAAGGCTAGTATCCAAAATCTATAAAGAACTTATCAATCTCAACACCCAAAGCAATAATCCAATCAAGAAATAGGCAGGAAACATGAACAGATATTTCTCCCAAGAGGGCATCCAAATGGCCAACAGACACATGAAAAAGTGCTCAACATCCCTTGGCATCAGGGAAATACAAATCAAAACCATAGTGAAATACCACCTCTCACCAGTCATAATGGCTAAAATTAACCAGTCAGGAAATGACAAGTGTTGATGAGGATGCAGAGAAAGGGGAACCCTCCTACATTGTTGGTGGAAATACAAGCTGGTAAAGTCACTCTGGAAAACAGTATGGAAAGTCCTCAAAAAGTTAAAAGTAGAGTTATCCTGTGACCCAGTGATTACACTACATGGTATTTAATGTAAAGATACAAATGTAGTGCTTTGAAGGGGCACTGCACCCCAATATTTATAGCAGCAATATCCACAACAGCCAAATTATGGGAAAAAAAGCCTAGTTTTCCATCAACAGATAAGTAGATAAAGAAGATGTGGTATAGGGCGCCTGGGTGGCTCAGTTGGTTAAGCGACTGCCTTCAGCTCCGGTCATAATCCCGGAGATCAAGGATCGAGTCCCACATTGGGCTCCCTGCTCAGCAGGAAGCTCACTCCCCCTGCTTGTGTCCCCCCTCTGGCTGTGTTTCTCTCTGTCAAATAAATAAAAAAAATCTTTAAAAAAATTATGTGGTATATATATATATTTTTTTTTTTTCAATTGAATCTTGGATTCCCATTCCCATTCCCAAAATCTTGCCATTTGGAACAATGTGAATGGAACTAGAGGTTATTATGTTAATCAAAATAAATCAATCTGAGAAAAACAATCATCATATGATCTCACTGATATGAGGAATTGAGAAACAAGATAGAAGATAATAGGGGGAGGGAGTGGAAAATGAAACAAGATGAAACCAGAGAGGGAGACAAACCATAAGAGATCCTAATCTCAGGACAAAGCTGAGGGTTGCTGTAAGGAAGGGAGTGGTTGGGATGGGGTGGCTGTGTGATGGACATTGGGGAGGGTATGTGCTCTGGTGAGTGCTGTGAATTGTGTAGGACTGATGAATCACGGACCTGTACACTTGAAACAAATCGTATATTATATGTTAATAAAAAAAATAGTAGTAGACCTCAACACTCCACTCTCAGCAATAGACCGATCATCTAAGCAGAAAATCAACAAAGAAACAATGATTTTAAATGACACACTGGACCAGATGATCTTCATAGATATATACAGAATATTCCACCCTAAAACAACAGAATACTCATTCTTCTCAAATGCATATGAAACTTTCTCCAGACTATACTACATGCCAGGTCACATATCAAGTCTCAACTGATACCAAAAGACTGAGATTATTCCCTGCATATTCTTAGACCACAGTGCTTTGAAACTGGAACTCAATAACAAGAAAAAGTTTGGAAGAAATTCAAGCACTTGAAAGCTGAAGACCATCCTGCTCAAGAAAGTTTGGGTCAACCAGGAAATCAAAGAAGAACCTAAACAATTCATGGGAACCAATGAGAATGAAAACACATTGGCTCAAAACCTATGGGATACTGCAAAGGAGGGCCTAAGGGGAAATACATAGCTATCCAAGTCTCACTCAAAAAAAAAAAATAGAAAATCCTGAATTCACAAACTCTCTTTATATCTCAAAGAACTGAAGGATCAACAACAAATTAATCCAATTCCATGCACAAGAAGAGAAATAAGATTAGAGTAGACCATCAGTGAAATGGAAATCAGAAATACAGTAGAACACATCAATGAAACTAGCAGCTGGTTTTTGAAAGAATTAAGATAAATAACCACTGGCCAGACTTATCAAAAAATAAAAGAGAAAGGACCCAAATTAATAATATTATGAATGAAAGAGGAAAGATCACAACTAACACAAAATAAATAGGAACAATTATCAGAAATTATTATCAACAACTATATGCCAATAAATTAAGCAACATAGAACAAATGGATGCTTTCTTGGAAACCTATAAAATACCAATACTGAATCAGAAAGGAATTGACAATCTGAACAGACCAATAACCAGTAACTAGATTGAAGCAGTAGTCAAAATCCTCCCCAAAAAAGAATCCAGAACCTGAAGGAGTACCTGGAGAAGTCTATCAAACATTCAAAGAAATAATAACTATTCTCCTGAAGCTGTTTCAAAAAATACAAACAGGAGGAAAACTTCCAGACTCATATGAAGTCAGCATTACATAGATTCCAAAACCAGGCAAAGATCTCACCAAAAGAACTTCAGACCAATATCTCTGATGAATATGGATGCCAAGATTTGCAACAAGATCCTAGCCAATAGGATCTAACAGTACATTAAAAGTATTATCCATCACAACCAGGTGGGATGCAAGGACGGTTCAATATTCACAAATCAATCAATGTGATAAAACACATAAATAAGAAGAGACAAGAAACAAATGGTTCTTTCAATTGATGCAGAAAACACATTTAACAAAATATAGCATCCTTTCCTGATGAAAGCTGTTCAGAGTATAGGGACAAAAGAAACATTCCTCAATTTCATAAAATCCATCTATGAAAAACCCACTGCAACTATCATTCCCAATGGGGAAAAGCTGAGAGCCTTTCCCTTAAGATCAGGAACATGACAAGGATGCCCACTTTCACCACTATTGTTCAACACAGTAATATAAGTTGTAGGAATATCAATCTAAGAACAAGATGAAACAAAAGGTATTCAAATTGGCAAAGAAGTCAAGCTCTCTCTCTTCGAGGATGACATGATATTTTATGTGGAAAACTAAAAAAAAAAAAAAAAAAACCTCCACCCCCAAATTACTAGAACTCATACAGAAATTCAATAACGTGGCAGGATACAAAATCATCACATAGAAATCAGTTGCTTCCTCATATACTATCACTGTAACTGAAGAGAGAGAATTTAAAGACTTGATTCCATTTAAAATAGCACCAAAACCCATTAGATACTTTGGAATAAACCTAACCAAAGAGATAAAGGATCTATACTCTAGGAACTACAGAACACTCATGAAAGAAACTGAAGGATGCACAAAAAAACATGGGTAAACATTCTGTGCTCATGGACCAGAAGAATAAATATTGTTAAAATGTCTATGCTGCCCAAAGCAATCTATACTTTCAACACCATTCTGATCAAAATAACCACAGCATTTTTCAAAGTGCTGGAACAAATAATCCTAAAATTTGTATGGGACCAGAAAAGACCCTGAATAGCCAGAGGGATGTTGAAAAAGAAGAACAAAGCTGGGGGCATCACACTGCCTGATTTGAAGCTACACTACAAAGCTGTGATCACCAAGACAGCATGGTACTAGCACAAAAATAGACACATAGATCAGTGGAACAGAATAAAGAGTCCAGATACAGACCCTCAAATCTATCATCAACTAATCTTTGACAAAACAGGAAAGAACATCCAATGGGGGGGGCAGTCTCTTCTGTAAATAGTGCTGGGAAAACTAGACAACCACATGCAGAAGAATGAAACTCAACCATTCTCTTACACCATACACAAAGGTAAACTCAAAATGGGTGAAAGATCTCACTCTGAGACTGGAATCTATCAAAATCCTGGAGGAGAACATAGGTAGTAACCTCTTTGACATTGGCCACACCATTTTTTTCAAGACATATCTCCAAAGGCAAGGGAAACAAAAGTGAAAATGAACTTTTGGGACTTCATGAAGATAAAAAGCTTCTGCACAGCAAAGGAAACAGTCAACACAGCAAAGATGCACCCCACGGAATAGGAGAAGATATTCACTAATGGCACTACAGACAAAGGGCTGATATCCAATATCTGTAAAGAACTCCTGAAACTCAACACCCAAGAAAAAAGATGGTCATACCAATAAATGGGCAGAAGACATGAACAGAAAATTCTCCATAAAAGACATACAAATAAATGGCTAAGACACATGAAAAAGTATTCATCATAACTAGCCATCAGGGAAATTCAAATCAAAACCACATTGAGATACCGCCTTACACAAGTTAGAATGGTCAAAATTAACAGGACAGGAAACAATAAGCGTTGGAGAGGATGTGGAGAAAGGGGAACACTTTTACACTTTTGGTGGGAATGCAAGTTGGTACAGCCACTTTGGAAAACATGTATTTCCTCAAAAAATTAAAGAGAGTTACCCTATGACCCAGCAATTGTAATACTGGGTATTTACCCCAATGATATAGATGTAGTGACAAGAGGAGCCATTTGAACCCCACTGTACTTAGGAACAATGTCCCCAGAAGCCAAGCTGTGGAAGGATCTGAGATGTCCTTCAGCAGAAGAATGGATAAAAATGTGACCCATATATACAATGGAATATTACTCAGCCAACAGAAAGGATGAATTCCCAACTTTTGCATCAATATGGAGGGACTGGAGGAGATTATGTTAAGTGAAAAAAGCCAAGCAGAGAAAGTCAATTATCATATGTTTTCATTTATTTGTTGAACAAATGGAATAGCATGGAAGACTTTAGGAGAAGGAAGGGAAAAATGAATAGAGGGAAATTGGAGGGGGAGATGAACATGAAAGACTATGGCCTCTGAGAAACAGAGGGTTTTAGTGGGGTGGGCATGGGGGAGGGTTAGCTCAATAATAGGTAGGAGGGCACAAATTTCAAGGAGCACTGGGTGTTATACACAATGAATCATGGAACACTACATCAATAACTAATGATGTAGTATATGGTGGCATAACACAATAAAAAAATAAAGATAAGTTTTCTAACTGTTCTGACTACTTCTCAGTTTACAGATTTGGTCTATTTCCTACTAAGACCACCATATTACTAACTTCAGCCTCCAAATCCCCTAAGTCATCTTCCTTTCTTCCTTAACCCCCTCATTTAGAGACACCCATTGTGCTCCTGGTGTACATTCTCTCTGGCTGCAGCAAATCTAGTAAACATAATTGGGACTGCTGTTGTTCTCTTGGCTTGTCTTGGCTGACTATAATTAACACCTTTGCTAACAAAAAATAAGAAGTCCTCTAACAAAGGGGTCTCCCAGTCATTTTTTCTTATTATGTGTAAAAACTGGAGAGGAATGTACATCTTATCTGAGTGTATTAAGTACTCCCATATTGACTACTTTACTAATTGTAATATTCTATAGTGCTGATTTCATTTCTAAATTTGTGATTATATATTTCTGTACATGATCCAAATTATCATAATTAAAACACCTTTTATGAAGATGTGAATTTGACCACATTCAATAATATTATTAGTTTATGAATATTGAGTCAGATATTCTGTACTCAACAATGACTAATGAATCATTTTTTAGAAGTTTAATTATTTAGAAATCTATAACTGTGCACTACCTTGCATGAGAAATGGCCACTGTCTTTGCTTTGCCTCTCTTGATAGCCACTGATAGATAACTTTGTTGTCCAGCACTATCACTTTGATATTTCCCCCCTCAGAACTAAATTTACATTCAAAAATAAAAATGAAAGAAAAATTTTCAAAGGTTATGAAACAAAATTATGTCTCTCTCTACACACATAAACACTATTTTTTCATACACACATCTACACATATACTTTTTCCCTTTAGAAGAGTAACCCCATCTATTATATATTTTCTAGCTTGGTAGACTAGTGAGAAGTGACTTTTTAATTATGTGTCTCCCATAAACAAGTAGCCATGATGGGCTTCTTTTTTATTTTGATAGAATTATGGAATATTTGAACTAAAAGTGATATTAATGATTCTATTATTCAAGGTTCTCCAGAGTAATGAAACCAATACTACACACACACACACACACACATTTATTTATTTATATATACATATTTATTTATTTATACATATGTGTGTACATGTATATGTGTTACCTTTATATAAGATATATGCAAATTATCTATATAAAGAGAAACAGAACAAATAAGATATACATATATCATATCATCTATAATATATATTATATATGTATATATAAATGTATGTATATACATATATCATATTATGATAGGATATCTATATAGAAAGAGAGGAGGAAGAAGGGAGAACACTTTATATTAATGGCTTTTTAAATGAAATTAGCTCATGTGATTGTGAGGGTTTGCATACCCAAAATCTAAGTCAGGCCTGAGACTGAAAATTAAATGCTGCAGATGATGCTGCAGTCTTGAAGCAGAATTTTTTCTTCTCTGGGAATCCTTAGCTTTTGTTTTTAAGGTTTTCATCTGATTAGATGAGGTCTACTCACAATATTGAGGATAATTTCCTATTTAAAGTCAACTAATTAGGGGCGCCTGGGTGGCTCAGTTGGTTAAGCGACTGCCTTCGGCTCAGGTCATGATCCCGGAGACCTGGGATCGAGTCCCACATCGGGCTCCCTGCTCGGCGGGAAGCCTGCTTCTCCCTCTCTCACTCCCCCTGCTTGTGTTCCCTCTCTGGCTGTATTTCTCTCTGTCAAATAAATAAATAAAATCTTTAAAAAAAAAATAAAAAATAAAATAAAGTCAACTAATTATAAATGGTAGCCACATCTACAAAATATTTTCTTCTTTATCTATTTTTTAAAGGTTTTATTAATTTATTTGACAGAGAGAAAAAGAGCTAGAGAGGGAAAACAAGCAGGGGGAGTGAGAAAGGGAGAAGCAGTCTCCCCCGGCCCACCCAGCAGGAAACCCAATGCGGGGCTCAATCCTGCAACTCTGGGATCATGACCTAAGCTGAAGGCAGACACTTAACAATTGAGCCACCCAGGCACCCCTACAAAATATTTTTATAGCAACACTGAGACTAATTTTTATTAAATAAGTACTATAGCCTAGATAAGCTGATATTAAAAAAAACTAATCACCATAGTTTTCATTCAAATTCAACTAATTTTACACCTGAGAAACCTAAGGCCTGCAGAGAGAAGGAAGATGCCTAATCAAAGGATATCTATATATAAAGAAGATATGCCATGCTAATAAATTTATGGCATACTAGAATTAGTATCCAAATCTATACCAGATTGAGAGTTCTTACCAATCACAAATGGTGTGCACCATTTTATTTGTAGAAGGATTTTAATAGTTCCTAAGTATTGTTGATCATGGAATTTATTATGCTTGTGATTAAATTGGAAAGATTATCCTCAGTGTGTTATGAACAGCTTATTAGAGGATACATTACCTGAATCAATTGAATGCTGTTATCAGTCTTAAGCACCAAGCTAAAATATTTAAACATATGGAAATATTATTGGGCTATTTATAAATTAAATGACTGAAGTTCACTAAGTTACCTTTTATTTTACATCCAACTTGCAATTCTGTTTTAATAAAAATGTCTATCAGGTCGTGCCTGGGTGGCTCAGTGTTTAGATGTCTGCCTTCATCTCAGGTCTTGAATGACATTAAGATGTGTTATTTATAAGAATTTGCATTTTTCTCCACTAAGAATACTTAAGAAGGCTTCCAGTGAGATGTTGTCATAAATTAGTTTCTAAATAATGCTAGCAAGTTTAGTGGAAAATAGTTATTTTACAATAAGAAATAAGATTTCTATTAAATAGGGGCACCTGGGTGGCTCAGTTGGTTGAGCAACTGCCTTCAGCTCAGGTTATGATCCTGGAGACCCGGGATCAAGTCCCACATCGGGCTCCCTGCTCAGGCCGGAAGCCTGCTTCTCCCTCTCTCACTCCCCTTACTTGTGTTCTCTCTCTTGCTGTGTTTCTCTCTGTCAAGTAAATAAAAAAATCTTTAAAAATTAAAAAAAAGATTTCTATTAAATAATTTGATTTTGTTACATAAAGAGTAGCTTTATAATTGAAGATATGATGCAGTAAGCCTCTCAACATTCACCTTTTTAAACTAGAATCTCTATAGATGAACTTGATACTGGATAAATAAGATAAAATTACATGATCTTTTAGGTCACAGAAGAAATGCAAACATTTTATTAGTGACTTCATCATTTATTTGGGAATGGAAGTCTTTAGTTCCCCCAAAATGCTCGATAAAAATACCAGTAACAGTTCAAAGAAATTAATTGATGCATAACAATGCAAAAAGGAAAGGACAAACATGCCAGTTTTTTTTTTAAAGAGTGAGCAAAGGATATGAATAGGGAAGTTCCAAACATGATATATGGACTCCTAATAAGAGACAAAATAGTGATAATTATATTAGCACTCAATATGTGAAAATTAAAATAAGAAAACATACTTTTTGCCTACTAAATTATCATGTATTTTAAATAACAATTTTAGAATTTGTGGGATAAACATTTTCTATACTGCCGATGTTAGTAGATATTTGTCATTTCTTTCTATAGGTCAATTTGGTAACCTAATGAAAAAAATGTTTTGGAAAAAATATATTTTTCCCAATAATTCAATTCCTAGGAATTTATCTTAAAGATATTATTGAGTAAATGAGCAAAAATGGATGTACAAGGATGTTCATGTTTATAATAATTGTAAATTCATGTAAAAGTAGGTAAGTTTTTCAATAATTTATGGTTTATTAATACAACAGAATACTATGCAATCTTTAACATTTGTATATGAATATTAAATAATGAAAAGTCAGGTTATAGAAATATATGTATAGCATGCATAATATGATTATATTATTCAACGTATAAATGTGTACATTGAAAATACTTTAAAAATATACAGCAATGTAGTAGCAGTTCATCTATCTGGGTATTAGGATTATTATTGTTTTTATTTTCTTTTCTTGGCTTACATTCATTTTATATAATTTTTAGTAAGTTATAGGAACATGAATTTTCTCTTCAGTGGAAAATATTGAGAGTTATATTTTTAATGTACTTAAGAAAGAAAACATGTTACTTGGCAGTAAATAATTATTTTTTAAACTTGAGACACAGAGCTGTGGGTTGAATTATGTCCCCACTGACCATGTTCATATGTTGAAGTCTTAATTCCCAATGTGACTGTATTTGGATATAAGACTTTTAGAATCTAATTAAAGTTCAACGAGGTCATAATAGTAGGGCCCTAATTCCATAGGACTGGTGGTCTTATAAGATAAGGAAATGAGAACTCTGTCTCTCACCACATGCACTCATGCATGAAAGGCCATGTGAGAAAACAGACAATATGAAAGAGATCTTACCAGAATCCAAGCACATTGGCATCCTAATATTGTACTTCTAGAATCCAGAAGTGTGATAAAATAAATTTCTGTTGTTACCTAACATTTTATAATGGTAGCCTGAACAGACTAAGACACTTTTTTAGTCATTTAAAAAATGCTTTTTAGTAATTTATAAATTTTATCCTCCCTACTCCCAAATAAATTTAAATTGGCCAAAATAAGGCTATAATTAATAAGTTCTGTTAAGACAGGAGAAATAAATTAATGTAGATCCTGAAGAGTACATAGTGTTTGAAAGAGATGAGAGATGGTCTGAAGATGGTGATGGGAACAGTATAAACAATATCATAAAGGGGACACTATGAAGCATAATCAAGGGATAAGAAGTATACCACCATAAATACATAGATGAAAAAAGACCAGAAGATGATAGGGCTATTTTCTCATGAAGTACTTTCCCAAAATTGTTAATAAACATTCATGGCAGACAAAAATAAGCTACCAAGTGTAATAATGTTTTTTGGAGCTTTATTAAACTATATTTAAGGCATATATCATCAATTTTAAAAATTTTACTATTATAATTTTGGACTTTTAATTCTTTTGGAAGCACTAACTTGCATAAATTTTGAGGAAATTAAGTTGATGAGCAGGATTGTGAGAGGCCAAATTTGCCCACGTGTTCAGAGAAATAGTAACTCCTATTCTAAAGATGGGCTAATAGATTCTCAATCATTGAGCCAGCAATTAGGCTTCTGATTATATAAGTATTCAGAAGACTCTGTCACTGTTTTACACTTTCACTTCAGTTTTAAAGATACCCAGTTACATGCTACCTAAAATACTTGACAAGAAGGAAAAGAGGGATGCCTGAGTGGCTCAGTCAGTTAAGTGCCTTTGGCTCAGGTCCTGATCCCAGGAGTCCCACATAGGGCTTCTTGCTAAGCAGGGAGCTGGCTTCTCCCTCTGTCTACCACTCACCCTGCTTGTGCTTTCTGTCTCTCTATGACAAATATATAAATAAAATCTTTTTAAAAATAAGGAAAAAGGCAGAACTGCAAAAGAAATAGGAGGAGAACAAAGGATGCAGAATATCCACTCATACTTGTACTGTACTCTATGACCTGTGTACTGGGTCATTTCCATCCAAGCAGCAATTACTCACTAAATTATGAACAATCATGTCATTACTGAAGAATACTTATGTTTCTAAAGACAGAGAATTAGGTGTATAAATTGAGGTCAGTGAGAAAGGAAAGGCCAGTATTAATGCTGAGAAAGTGAAAGTCTTAAACTTTGGTGTTTTTTTTAAGATTTTATTTATTTATTTATTTGACAGAGAGAGAGATCACAACTAGGCAGAGAGGCAGGCAGAGAGAGAGGAGGAAGCAGGTTCCCTGCTCAGCAGGGAGCCTAATGTGGGCCTCAATCCCAGGACCCTGATATCATGACTTGAGCTTAAGGCAGAAGCTTTAACCCACTGAGTCACCCAGGTGCCAAAACTTTGGTGTTTTGTGATGAATCTGATATATAAAATGGTAACTACAAAATTACTCTTGAGATGTTATCTTTTTTAGAAAGATACAAATAAAAAATCCTCAAATTTCCTTTCCAAAAAATACTTCAGCTAAATTTTAAGAGCCATAGATATGAATTAAAAGCAATTTTTAGGAGGATGGGTGGGTAAATGGCTGGACCAGTTTTCCTTTAGTGATTGAGTAAACATATTTACTATTTGTTCATTCAACAAGCATTTAAGAAATGTTTGCTATGGGTCAACGTCAGTGGCACTAGAGGTACAAAATGATATGTTTTCTGACCTAGAGATGAAAAGCCCAGATAGAGAATTGGTCTTCCAAGTGGAATGCACAACAGTTCAGGTAATAGGTGCTAACAATGAAGGGGAAGGTTTTAGGGTCAGCAAATTATTTATAAAAATATTATCAATTAGACATTTGTGCAGAAACTTCAACAATTATTTCTTAGAATTTTTCAAGTATGCTATTGAGATGAGACTTATTCTTATTTTATAGAACATTTAAGTTCAATGTGAATGAATTATTTGCCTAAGATCACAGAGTTTGTAAATGGTCAACCATGAACTTGAATCATGTCTAATTCTAAAACACGTTATTTCTTACTACACCACACATCTTTCCTTCAAGCTATTTACAGTCAAGTTATACAATTATCTTGTTTTTCATTTACTTTTCCTCCTTTCCATCATGCAAGTTCAAGAATAGGAATCTGTCTTACTCATTGCTATTATCTCCAGTGTCTAGTTCAGTATATGACATACATTTGGAATTTATTAACATTTGCTGAATTAATGTAACATATCTATCAAAAGTCATTTAATTGCAGCACCTGTGTGGCTCAATTGGTAAAGCAAATAGCTCCTGATTTTGGCTCAGGTCATGATCTAAGGGTTGTGATCAGGTTCTGCATCAAGCCCTGTGTTGGACTCCATGCCCAGTGTAGAGCTGGCTTAAGATTCATTCTTTCCCTCTCCTATTGCCCCTACACCCCCTAAAAGTTAAAATAAATGTTATTTTATTATCATTATTATTATAAGCTAGTTCAAAGAGTGGTGCATGCATTCCAGTAAGGGCCATGCGAATCCATTAGGCTGTAGGAAAAAATGACTATTAGAACATCTATTCATATTTTATCTTTTTTAATTTCTATTTTTGTATTTTATATGTACACAAAATATTGATACAATAATACAATATATAATTTTTATGTCAATAAATATACATATATTTGAGGTATATGATTAAAATTTGTTACTGATCGGTGTGTTATCAAAAATGTTTACAGAACACTGATCCAAAGAGAGTAGACATGTAAATACCTACTACTTAATATCACATACACTAAGATACATGTGTTTATAAAAATTATTTTAGGATGAGCGGAAGATGGTGGAAGGCCAGGTGACCGCATTTCGGGGAGTTCCCTGAAGTGAGCTCAACTCCTGCAAAAAAACACTACAGGAACACTGTGAGCACCCATGAAATCAGCCTGAAATGTAATATTTTGTGCTTCTGGATCACCACGGGAGACAAGAACCATTGGCAAAAAAATAGAAACAAGTGAGAGCCACCGGAGGCTTACCCCCAGAGACAGGGGCATGGGGGAGGAAGCCCGCAGAGCTGAACCATTGAAAGCAAATACCCCAGCATGAAAGTGCTCTGTGCTTTGGGAATAACATCAGATTATGGTCTGATTCAGGGCGAGGCAGAACCAGCAACGCTGCAGAGCCAGCGGCGTGGAGTGGAGTCTGTTTTTCCACCGAGCAGTGGGGAGTAGGAGATCTGCAGGGAGAGAGTGCCCTGTGCGGCACAAAGGAACTCAGCGAAACCAGCGGCAAGGAGTCTGTTTTTCTGCCATGGTAGCTGGGAGACAGGGATCCGCAGGGAGAGGAAGTGCCTGGAGGCTCAAGGGAACTCAGAGGGGCTCAGGTGTGGAGTCTATCTCTCCACTGCTTAATCCAGAGGAGCAGGGTTTTACAGAGAGGAAGAGTGCCCTGTGTGGCACAAAGGAACTGAGTGAAAACACAGGCGTGGAGTATATTTTTCCACCGCTCTCTATCTCTTTTTTTTCTTTCTTTTTTCCCCTTTCCTCCACTGCTTTTCTCTCCCACTTCTCTCCACCCCATGGGCCAGGCATGGACCCCCCAGGGAAGGTGATTTTGCAGACTTGCATGGGACCTGCAGAGCCACGGGTCCCTTGGCATAGACAAGGTCGTGCAACCCAAAATCATTTGTGCTCCGAGGTGCGGGAATGAAACGACAAGTTGGGGCTTGGGCAGAAATCAATCCAGCATCTGCACCAGCCAGGCTGTGACAGGCTGCCAAGCAGGAGGCAGGAAAGAGCCCCTCTCTGTGTAGAGGTTCTCTCTGGGAAGGAGGTCTGGGCGCAGACATCTTGCTCTGACCTGACTTCCTCAGCAGCTAAAAAAGGCCATAAAAGAACAACGCCGCCCCCCCCAGAGAACTGTAACCTGACAACCTGGTTACCATGGAGACCAGTCTCTAGCAAGGGGGCAGAGACACGCAGCCCAGGTATAAGGGACTGAAAACAGTGTGGCAGGCCCCGCCCCCAGAAAGCAAGCCAGAAGCACAGGAGGACAACACTCAAACTGTAAAAAACCCAACATCAGGGGGAAAGGCAATTTATTAAATTCCTGGTACTGACTACAAGTATCAAAAGACCTACATTTATTGATACAGTTTTCCACCTTATTTGCTTTTTAACTTTTTTCTATTTTTACTTTTAAAGCTTCCATTTTAAACTTAAAAATGCATTCTCACGGTTTTTCTTCTTTCAATTTTAACCCAATTTTTATCACAACATGATACTCAATGCAACACTCCATAACATTTTTTTTTACCTTGAAATTTTTCCAAACACATTCCTGTATTTTCTGCTGTTGTTGTTGCCTCTTGTTTCCCTGTTTGTTTTGTCTGTTTTTCCCTTTATTCTCTCTTCTTTCCTTTATTTTCTCTTCCACATATACATATAGTTATAAGCTTCCAGTTAATCCAACATCCCTATTCAATACTATCCCTATACACAAATAGTTCTAATCTCCCTATATCTTTAGAAAGTGGGCTCCACCAACAATAAAAACAAGACAAACTCAGGAGCATCAGAAACACATTCCTTGCCCACAAGGAGTGTCTGCCCTCACCTTCCCACTCTACTCTGTCAGTGTTTCTGTGTACTTGTCTTTGCTTTTGTATTATATAAATACTGGTCTTGGGGGTCATATAGGTTGGGCTTCACTTTTTGATCTCTTCATTTACCCCTGATAACCCTTTTATTTACTCTGTAATAGTTTTGTACCATATAAATCCTACCAATGTGCCCTACTCTGGCAAGGCTTCCATTTATTGCTTCCTTTCTTCTGTTTTCTTTTTTCTTTCTCCTTCATTTTCAGTGGTGAATTCTTGTTGCTCCAACCCACCTAGATAGTAGCTGATATATTTAGCTATACACCCCCTCAACCACTCCTCACCACAATGACTCAGAGGAGGAATATCCAACAGAAGAAGAAACCTGAGACTGCAACCCAGGTCACAGAATTACTGGAAATGAACATAAACAGTATGACAGAAATGGAATTCAGGGCAGCAATCATCCAAGCAATGGCTAATTTGGAAAAGAACATTAGTGTCAAAGTGGAAGCCATAGTAACAGAAGGGAAAGCTGAGGTTAGAAAGGCTATTGATGAGATGCAATCTAATTTAAATATGCTAACAGCCAGAGTAAGTGAAGCTGAAGATCGTATCAGTGATTTAGAAGACAGATGGATTAAGAAGGAGGAGCAAGAGAAGTCTTGGAGAAAATAGCTAAAATCCCAAGAAAACAGAGTAAGGGAAATGAATGATGCCATGAAACGCTCCAATATCAGAATTATTGGAATCCCCAAAGGAGTTGAGAGAGAGAGAAGCCTAGAAGATATTGTTGAACAAATCATAGATGAAAATTTCCCAAATCTGGGGAATGAAACAAATGTCCATGTCCTAGAAGCAGAGAGAACACTCCCCAAGATCAATGAGGCCAGAAAAATCTCCAGGCACATAATTGTGAAATTCATGAATCATAAAACCAAAGAATATGTCTTAAGGGCAGCTAGCGGAAAGCGTTCCCTTACCTATAGAGGGAGGACAATCAGAATAACGTCAGACCTTTTCACAGAAACCTGGCAAGCCAGAAAGGGCTGGCAAGACATATTCAGGAAATTACATGACAAAAATATGCAACCAAGGATAATGTATCCAGCAAGGTTGACTTTCAGAATGGAGGGAGAAATAAAGAGCTTCCAAGACCGCCAAGGTCTAAAAGATTATGCAACCGCCAGGCCAGCACTACAAGAAATACTAAGAGGGTTTCTATAGAGGAGAAACGAACCCAAGAGCGACACAAAACAGAAATATAAAGAGGTAATCTATAGAAACATGAACTTCACAGGCAACATTATGTCAATACAAACGTATCTATCAATAATCACTCTCAATGTGAATGGCTTAAATACTCCAATAAAAAGACACAGGGTTGCAGACTGGATAAAATGACAGGACCCATCCATATGCTGTTTACAAGAGACTCATCTTGAATCTAAAGCCACTTCCAGATTGAAAGTTAGGGGATGGAAGACCATCTTTTATGCCAATGGATCCCAAAAGAAAGCCGGGGTAGAAATTCTCATATCAGACAAATTGGATTTTAGTCTAAAGATTGTAGTCATAGACAAAGAAGGACACTGCATCATTCTTACATCATTCTTACATACACTACACCAAGAAGATCTAACAATTGTAAATATTTATGCCCCCAACATGTGAGTAGCCAACTACATAAGCCAACTGTTAAACAATATAAAGAATCATATTGATGCTAATACATTAATTGTAGGAGATCTTAACACACCACTCTCAGCTATGGACAGATCATCTAAACAGAAAATCAACAAAGAATCAAGAGCCTTGAATGACACATTGGACCAGATGGATCTCACAGATATATTCAGAACATTCCACCCTAAAAGAGCAGAATACTCATTCTTCTCTAGTGCACATGGAACTTTCTCCAGAATAGACCACATACTAGGTCACAAATCAGGGCTCAACTGATACCAGAAGATTGAAATTATTCCCTGCATATTCTCTGACCACAATGCCATGAAACTGGATCTCAATCACCATAAAAAGTGCAGAAGAAAATCAAACACTTGGAAGCTAAAGACGATCCTGCTCACGAATATGTGGATCAACCAAGAAATCAAAGAAGAACTGAAACACTTCATGGAAACCAATGAGAATGAAGATACATAGATCCCAAACCTATGGGATACAGCAAAGGTAGTCCTAACGGGAAAATTCACAGCCATCCAAGCCTCACTTAAAAAAATAGAAAAATTCCGAATACATCAACTCTCATTACACCTTAAAGAACTGGAAAATCAACAAAAAATTAAACCAACCCCTCATACAAAACAGGAAATAATTAGGATTAGAGCAGAGATGAATAAATCAGAAACTAGAGATACAGTAGAACGCATCAACGAAACTAGAAGCTGGTTCTTTGAAAGAATCAATAAGATCGATAAACCATTGGCCAAACTAATACAAAAGAAAAGGGAGAAGACCCAAATTCATAAAATTATGATGAAAGGGGAGAGATCACAACTAACACCAAGGAAATAGAAAAAATCATCAGAAATTACTATCAACAATTATATGCCAAAATGTTTAACAACCTAGAAGAGATAGATACATTCCTAGAAAATTATAAACTTCCAAGGCTGAAACAGGAAGACATTGACAATTTGAATAACCTATATCTAGTAATGAGATTGAAGCAGTGATCCAAAACCTCCCCCAAAACAAGATTCCAGTACCAGACGGATTCCCTGGGGAATTCTACCAAACATTCAAGGAAGGAATAACACCTATTCTCCTGAAGCTCTTTCAAAAAATAGAAATGGAAGGAAAACTTCCAGACTCTTTCTATGAAGCCAGCATCACTCTAATACCCAAAGCAGACAAAGACTTCATCAAAAAGGAGAACTTCAGACCAATATTGCTGATGAATATGGATGCCAAGATTCTCAACAAGATCCTTGCCAACAGGATCCAACAATACATTACAAAGATTATCTACCATGACCAGGTGGTTTTATCCCAGGGAGGCAAGGGTTGTTCAACACTCGCAAAACAATCAATGTGATAGAATAAATCAATAAGAGAAAAGACATGAAGAGGGCAAGAGACATGAAGAGGCACTTCTCCGTAGAAGATATACAAATGGCTAAGAGACACATGAAAAATGTTCAGCATCACTAGCTATCAGGGAAATTCAAATCAAAACCACTCTGAGATACCACCTTACACCAGTCAGAATGGACATAATTAACAATTCAGTAAACGACAATTGTTGGAGTGGCTGCAGAGAAAGGGGAGCCCTCTTACACTGTTGGTGGGAATGTAAGCTGGTGCAGCCCCTTTGGAAACAGTGTGGAGATTCCTTTACAAAATTAAAAATAGAGCTACCCTATGACTCTGCAATTGCACTACTGGGTATTTACCCCAAAGATACAGATGTAGTGAAAAGAAGGGCCATATGTACCCCAATGTTCATCGCAGCAATGGCCACAATCGCCAAACTGTGGAAAGAGCCATGGTGCCCATCAACAGATGAATGGATAAAGAAGATGTGGTACATATATACAATGGAATACTATGCCTTCATCAGAAAGGATGAATATCCAACTTTTGCAGCATTATGGACTGGACTGGAAGAGATTATGCTGACTGAAATTAGCCAAGTAGAGAAAGTTAAGTATCACATGCTTTCACTTATTTGCGGTGCATAAGGGGTAACCTAGAGGACAGTAGGAGAAGGAAAGGAAATGGGAAGTAGGGTAATCCAGGGAGAGAAACGAAACAGAGACTTTGGACACAGAAACAAAGCTGAGGGACTTAGAGGGAGGGGGGGTGGGAGGGCCTGGTGGTGGGTACTGAGGGCACCTATTGCATGGAGCACTGGGTGTGGGGAATGGGGAATGAATCTTGGAACACTGGAAAAAAATGAAGTAACTATAAAAAAATAAAATAAAATAATTATTTTAGGTGCAATAAAAAACGAAAAAAATATTTTTGGTGCAATAGGAAGGGAGTGACTACCTTTTCCTCATTTGTGATGGTGATAGTCATGGAGCTAATGCTATTAATGGAATAGGTGGCTAGAAAATGTTTTACAGAAGAAGTAGTGTTTTGATTTTAGTGTCCCTCATAATCGGAGTTCAGGAGTCTGGACTTCAGGTTTTTGGAAAAGTGGAGACATTGAATTTAAGCTGGGAAGCTTAAATTAGATAAAAGTCATTCTGTCAACATAGTGAAGGATTGTTAGCAAGGAGGAGAGCTAGATGCAAAACCAATCTCAAGTGATTTCAACCTGAGTTAAAAAAAAAAAAAGAAAAAGCTTCCAGGGATGCCTTGGAGGCTCAGTTGGTTAAGCATCTGCCTTCAACTCAGGTCATGAACCCAGGTCCTGGGATGGAATCCCACATTTGGCTCCTCACTCAGTAAGGAGCCAGCTTCTCTGTTCTGCCTGCTCTGCATGCCAGTCCCCCTGCTTGTGCTCTCTCTCTCTGACAAATAAATCAATACAATCTTTTAAAAAAAAGCTTCCAGACATTTTTTAAAGATAACTTCAAAATGGTTTTTTGAAACAGATGAATCAAATATCCTTTTTTCTACATCATTACCTATTATGTATATCCAACAAATACTTTCCCATAATTGCCCCCCATGTCTCTTTAATACAATCTAGCCTCAATTCTTTCTTTTTTGTTCCCCATTAATTTGGGGAAAATTCTTAGTTTACTGTGTTTTCTAAGTCATTTCCTCTTGCACTACAATTGATAAACCAACTTCCAACTATGCTCTTTGAAACTGATATCCTACCTACTCAAATTCTCCACTGTTCCATGACAACCTATTCTATGATACTGCAGAAAACAATATTATCTCTATCCTAGCATCTAAAAAGCTCTATGTACATTTACCATGCAACATAATAATCATGATAATATAAATATTTATTTGGCTGAAGCAGGGAAGATAAGTGAGGCAGAGCCCATGGAATTCTCCAGTGCCGGTTTGATATGTTGCTTCTGTTTAACTTGGGTCACTGTCATGCAGACAGACCTGAATTTAAAATTAAAAGATTGGCATCATAAGTCTAATTAGCAAGAAATTTTGTGAGAATGAATTAATTTTTTAATTGCAATTATATATTTTTTTTCTTGTATGCATCTTAGATTTTGTGAAATGTTGATAGAGGACATGTCAATTTAACTAATGGCTGTGAGACTGAAACATTTGGTATGAGTTACTGTTGATAGTTTGTGAGTTCTGGATTTGGTTGTATGGATCTTTGCTATTAAGGTGCTGCAGTGAGCTGTACTATTGCCTCATAATCTAAATGAGTCATATAACTGTCCATGCTTGTTTTGTTTTTTTTTTTAATCTTTCATTCCATTTCATTGCATTTGTTTGCAAATCTTACATGCAGTTGACAGCTATTAGGGAGCCAACTAAATGGAAAGGACTCATTTAACTGACACGAAGGAGCCCCGAGTCTCCTTTCCCAAACTCATTCTGCATAAATTACCATATGATGAAGATGCATTTATTTTTGTAATAATTATTAGCTTTATTATGGCTCCTATTTTCATTTTTTAAGAATTTATTTATTTATTTGACAGAAAGAGAGAGAGATGACAGGTAGGCAAAGAGGCAGGCAGAGAGAGAGGAGGAAGCAGGCTCCCTGCAGAGCAGAAAGCCCAATGCAGGCTTCGATCCCAGGACCCTGTGATTATGACCTGAGCCGAAGGCAGAGGCTTTAACCCACTGAGCCACCCAGGCACCCTGGCTCCTATTTTCTAAGAGCAGTTTTTTTCATCTTTAAATCTCCAAAGCTCAGCAGGGTATGTCAGCAGTTTTTCTTTATAACAAATTTAGAAATTGTGCACCATAGGGGTTAAAATGGAAATAACTTACTCTGTATTCACAGTGCTAGGATTAAAGCCCAGGAGAAGAGACCCAATTCTGGGCCAAGACCAATGAACAGTATTCCCTCCTCACAGAAGTTTTGGGGTTTGTATTAATTCTAGAGCA
The DNA here is from genome assembly GCA_004023965.1 of Spilogale gracilis. Classification (NCBI taxonomy): domain Eukaryota; kingdom Metazoa; phylum Chordata; class Mammalia; order Carnivora; family Mephitidae; genus Spilogale; species Spilogale gracilis. The sequence continues at coordinate 51,740 of PITA01002389.1, read as the reverse complement.
TGAAAGTATGACTGTTAACTAAAAGCAATTTTCTATATATCTTAGAGATTCAAATCCATTATGTTAAGTACCATTATAAAATTATTTCTAACTTTTTAGATTTTTAATTTATCTTTAAATGCCCAGAGACTCCCAAAGTATGTAAATCTAGGAACTACTAACATGACAGCAATATTTTTATCACACATTTTTGGACAAAAAGATTAGCTAAAAAAGTAGGGAACATGGAATTAAGCTGGAAAAAGCAAACATTGCAACCAAAAAAAATCTTTCTTTAAAACTTGATTAAACAAAGTAGATCTTAAATAATTTTCATAAATACCTCTGTTATATTCCAGCTTATTCAGAAGATCCCTTATCAATTATTAAATGTTCATACTTTTATCAACATATTAAAATTTTCTCATCTTAGTCAGTAGTGTGCTTTTTTTTTCTTTTATTTAGCCTTTCCCTAATTACTTTTTTCAGCTCCAAATGGTTTTAACATTCCTAGGGGAATCGCCCCCAAAACCAGTATTTTTTTAAACCTTTACTTGCTATGTTAACCCATAAACATTTACAACAGTTTTTTCCTACAGCTGTCTTTCCCTCTCTCCCAGTCAGGCAAGCCCTCATTTTTCAGGATACTCAGAGCCACAGGTACATTTGTTAGGACTATAATCATTGGGTAATTTGGGCTCTATGAATAGATAGATGTCAGATTGTTGCTAATATGTTTAAGTATGAAAGTTCTTGTTGCTGTTGATTTGTTATCATTTTCCATTCATTTATGGTCCAGAAGCATGCTGTATTATACTATCTTTAATTTTGGAAAGTGGTTCTGGTATAAATCAGTTTTGTTATAGATTTATAAACAAGTAATAAAAAAGATACCATATGCTCTTTTATTTCTCTTCTCAATTCTGCATTTTAACATTATTTGTGGTCTAAATTAGTGTTCATAGTCTACACATAGGTTATATGAACTGTAACATTTCACTTGGTTTCTGTTCACAATTGGAAGAATTCAGTACCGAAGGCCATTAAATAGTTATAAATATGATATAAACTCTGAGCTCAAGAAATCGACTGATGTTTCAATATTTACTTAACAGATATGTATTGACTGTCAGGATGGTTGAAATTAACAACATAAGAAACAACAGGTGTTAGTGAGGATGTAGAGAAAGGGGGAACTCTCTTGCATTGTTGGTGGAAATCCAAACTGGTATAGTCAGTCCAGAGAACAGTATGGAGGTTCCTCAAAAAGTTAAAAATAGAACTACCCTATGATCCAGCAATTGCACTACTAGATATTTACACAAAAGATACAAAAATATAGGCTTGAAGTTATGATTAATCATGATCTAGTTTCTATTGACATATACATGCACCCCAATATTTCTGGTAACATTAGTAACAATAGCCAAACTATAGAGAGAGTTCAAATGTCTGCCCTCTGATGAATGGGTAAAGAGATGTAGTATACACATATGTATATATACATATATACATATACATATTCTCTCTATATATGTATATGTGTATATGTGTGTGTGATGGAATATTACTCAGATATCAAAAATAATTAAATCTTGTCATTTGCAATGGCATAAATGGAGCTAGTGTATTATGGTAAGTGAAAAAGTCAGAGAAAGCAAATACCAGATGACTTTACTTATAGGTGGAATTTTAGAAACAAAACGAATTAACATATGGGAAAGAGGGGGAAAGAAGAAAAGAGAAATGGAAACAAACCATAAGAGATAAGATAAAGACAGAGAACCAACTAAAGGTTGTTAGAGAGAGGTGGGTGGGGGATTGGATGGACTCAATAGGTGATGGGTATTAATGAAGGCAGTTGTGATGAATCACTGAAATTTATTCCTGAAACCAATATTGCACTGTATGTTAACAAACTAAAATTTAAATAAAAACTAAAAAAAAAAATCAAATAAGTACTGAGCACCTACCATGTGACAAGCAAAGTTCTAGGCACTGGGAATAAAGTAATAAATAAAGTACTGAAAAATGCCTGCTTTCAGGAAGATTATAGTAGAGTAGAAGGAAACAAACAATAAAGAAATTAGGGAAATATCCAGGTGTTTGTAAGTATCATAGAGAAAAATAAAACAGAAAAGGGGACTATGCAGTGATAGTAAGAAGTTTCTGGTGGGCCTGGGTGGCTCAGTCATTAAGCATCTGTCTTCAACTCAGGTCATGATCCCAGGGTCCTGGGATCAAGCCCTGCATCGGGCTCCCTGGTCAGCAGAAAGCCTGTGTCTCTGTTTCCCACTTCCCCTATTGTGTTTTCTGTCTTGCTGTGTCTCTCCCTGTCAAATAAATAAATAAAATCTAAGAATATGATTAGAATTGGGAAAGTATAACCAAGGGTGATATGGAAGCCAGAGAAGAAGGGTCTGGAATTTTAGAGTTCTTGAACTCCCTCTTTCCTCCTGCAGAATTGTGGGAAATGGGAGTGACATATGATAGTCTTGTGAATGAACATATATCTAGAACTAAGTATAATGCATGAAAGAATTTTCTGAGTTCTCTGATAGAAATGCAAAGTTAACACATGAAATTAAGAAGTGAAGATTCATCCATACTAGAAGTCTTCATGGAAGAGTTGGCATCTTTATGAATGAATAGTTGTAACCACCATTTTGAAGATGATAATATTCTCCTTCAGTCTGCCAAGCATACTTGCTCAGCCATACAACAAGCAAGTGACTTTGTAGCAGTTTACTAAGTGGAATGTGTCAAAAACAGTTCCAAAAATCTACTTTGGGTAACATAGGCCTTCTGTGACCTGAATCCTGAAATGTCTAATGTTCCAAATCTGATTGAGCTATTTTCCTGTCAAAAAGCTATAAATATTTTGAGAACTAGTCTAGAATTTTATTTCATATTTTGCAGTAAAATCTAGATAAGCTTCTGTGTCCAGCATAAATTAAAAGCCAATGGGTGGCTCAGTTGGTTGAGTGACTGCCTTCGGCTCAGGTCATGATCCTGGAGACCCAGGATCGGGTCCCACAACAGGCTCCCTGCTCAGCGGGAAGCCTGCTTCTCCCTCTCTCACTCCCCCTATTTGTGTTCCCTCTCTCACTGTGTTTCTCTCTGTCAAATAAATAAAAAAAATCTTTTAAAAATTAAAAAAAATAAATTAAAAGCCAACTTTATATGAAAACAGATGATATGTCAATAGAAACTAGATCATGGTTAGTCATAACAACTACCATTGATTGTGTTCCAGTTGCTTTACACACATTATAATAAGACTCATAAATTTCTTCAAAGGCAATATTATTATTTTCATTTTAGAAATGAGCTTCCCTCACAAAATCATTAAAAAACTAACCCAAGACTACACAGTTAGTATGTAAGAGGACTTGGACTTGTGCCTCAATAATGTACTTTTTCAACTACATTGTATTGGTAAGAAGGGAGTCCCAAACACTACATCAATTAGTTTAAAAGACTTTAAACCTAGAGGGGAGTCCAAAATGGTGGAAGAGTAGGAGACCTTAATTTCTTCCGGTCCCAGGCATTCAGCTAGATAGCTATCACCTGCAAACCCAATGGGAGACTGAAGAAGCAAATAGCTACAACTCTATGAATAGAAAAGTAACAACTTTCTGCAAGGTAGGAGGTATGGAGAAGTGAATCCAAGGGGATATATGGGAGATTAGACCATGGGGGAAGGGAGCCCCCACTAGCTGGCTACTGGTGAGTGATAGAGCAGTCCAGTGCAAAATCAGAACTTTTAGAAGTCTTCTTCAGTGAGGGTGATTAAGGTGAACAGATTAATCTGCTCAGGTGATTAAGTGGGGGAGTGGAACCCTCACTGGGGCAGTGTGGTCTCAGTGTGGTCTCAACAAAATAGATCTTCTGAACCTGTTTAGAACTATCAATATGGAAGGAAAACTTCCAAACTCTTTATATGAGGCCAACAATACCTTGATCCCAAAACCAGACAAAGACCCCAGCAAAAAGGAGAATTACAGACCAATATTCCTGATGAACGTGGATGCAAAAATTCTCACCAAAATCCTCAGGGTCATGGGAAGACCAGGATGCCTGAGTATGGCAGAGTTTCCAGATATTAGAGCAGGGAGGCCGGCTGCCAAGAGTGAGCCCAAGAGTGGGCTCTCAGATTGGGGTTGCCATAAACCATGATCCATGACACAGTCAGGCTACAGCTCATAAAACAGGGGTCTAACAAATGGCAAAACTGGAGAAACCCCACTTACTATCCCAGGAGAAATACTGTGGGAGTGCATCACATGGGTTTTCTGGGTTTGGGGACTCCAAATGGGGTCATGTGCCAGAGAGAGAAATGCATGTTCAAAGGTGGGGTGAGTATAGAGTGCAGCTGAAGACTAGGGAGACAAGAGTGATTGACTGATTTTCTCTGAGGGCTCACTGAAAAGTAGAGTCCTCAGTTTTCAACTGTGGGGCTGGAGATTGGGAGGCTGCCATTTTCATGCTCATCCACTAAAGCTCAGTGGAAAGCCTTCAGTGAACAAAAGCTACTCAGAGAAAACTGGAGAAGATTACTTAGATTGTTCCCTGGCAAGGGCAGTGCAATTACACCCAGGGCAAAGATATTTGAGAATCAATGCAACAGGCATCTCCCCTAGAAGATCAGCAAGAACATCCAAACAAGACCAAGTTTACTGATCAATGAAAACTTCAAAACTCCAGTGTTAGGGAAAAATAACACTTAGAACTCATGGCTATGTCCCCAGGATTTTTAGTCCTTCAACTTCTTTTTATTTACTTATTTATTTATTATTTATTTATTTATTTATTTATTTATTTATTTATTTATCTCACAAAAGGCAAGAGCCCACAGCCAGGTGGTTTCCCAGAGCAATTCTACCAAACATTTAAAGAAGAATTGTCACCTATTCTTCTGAACCTGTTTAGAAATATCAATATGGAAGGAAAACTTCCAAACTCTTTATATGAGGCCAACAATACCTTGATCCCAAAACCAGACAAAGACCCCACCAAAAAGGAGAATTACAGACCAATATTCCTGATGAACGTGGATGCAAAAATTCTCACCAAAATACTAGCCAATAGAATCCAGCAGTACATTAAAAGGACTATTCACCACGATCAAGTGGAATTTATTCCTGGGATGCAAGATTGGTTCAACATTTGTAAATCAATCAATGTGATACAATATATTAATAAAATAAAGGACAAGAACCATATAATAGTCTCAATAGATACAGAAAAATATCATTTGACAAAGTACAGCATCCTTTCTTGAATAAAAGTTTTCATAGAGTAGAGATAGAGGGAACATACCACAATATCATAAAAACCAAATATGAAAAATCCACATCAAATATCATTCATAATAGGGGAAAACTGAGAGCTTTTCCCCTAAAGTAAGGAAAATGGCAGGGCTGTCCACTATCACCACTATTAGTCAACATAGTACTAGAATTCCTAGCTTCAGCAATCAGAGGAAAAAAAAAGAAATAAAACGCATCCAAATTGGCAAAGAAGTCAAGCTTTCATTTTTTGCAGATGACATGATTCTCTATGTGGAAAACCCAAAAGACCACGCCAAAACTGTTAGCACTCATACAGGAATTCAGTAAATTGTCAGGATATAAAATAAAAACACAGAAATCAGTTGTATTTCTATACACCAACAGCAAGACAGAAGAAAGATAAATTAAGGAGTTCATCCCATTTATAATTGCACCCAAACCATAAGATACCTTTGAATAAATCACACCAAAGAGGCAAAGGATCTTTACTCAGAAAACTATACTCATGAAAGTAAAGAAATGGAAAAACATTCCACACTCATGGATTGGAAGAATAAACGTTAAAATGTAAATGCTACCCAATGTAATCTACACATTCAATGCAATCTTTATAAAAATACCATAAACTTTTTTTTTCATGGAACTGTAACAAATAATCCTAAAATTTGTATGGAACCAGGAAAGACCTTGAATAACCAAAAGAATGTTGAAAAAAGAAAACCAAAGCTGGTGGCCTCACAATTCAGGACTTCAAACTCTATTACAAAGCTGCAATAATCAAGACAGTATGATATTGGCACAAACACTGACACACAGATCAATGGAACAAAATAAAGAACCCAGAAATGGACCCTCAAATCTATGGTCAACTAATATTTGACAAAGAAGCAAAGAATATCCAATGGGGGAAAAAAAAACAGTCTTCTCAACAATAGATGTGGGGAAAATTATACAGACATATGCAGAAGAAATAAATTAGACAGTTTCCTTACACCATACACAAAAATATTAAAAATGGTTGAAAGAGTTAAATGTGAGATGGGAATCCATCAAAATCCTTGAGAGAACAGAGGCAGCAACCTCTTTGACCTTGGCTGCAACAGCTTCTTAGTAGACACATCTCCAAAGGACAAGGGAAACAAAAGCAAAAATGAACTATTAGGACTTAATCAATTAAAAAAAAAACTTTTACCAGCAAAGGAAACAGTCAACAAATTGACAGAATTAAAGAATATATGTGCAAATGACATATCATACAAAGAGCTATTACCACAAATCTGTAAAGAACTTATCAAACTCAACACCCAAAAATATAATAATCCAATCATAAATTGGCAGAAAACATGAACAGACATTTCTCCAGAAAAGACATCCAAATGGCCAACAGACAGGAAAAAACGCTCAACATTCATTCATCATCAGGAATTTATAAATCAAAACCACAATGAAATACCACCTCACAGCAGTTAGAATGAGTGAAATTAACAAGTCAGGAAATGACAAATATTGGCAAAGTTACAGAGAACGTGGAACCCTCTTACACTGTTGGTGAGAATACAATCTTGTACGACCACTTTAAAAAACAGTATGGAGGTTCCTTAAGAAGATAAAAAAATAGAGCTACCCTATGCTCCAGTAATTGCACTACCAGGTATTTACCCCAAAGATACAAATGTAGTGATCTCAAAGGGCACCTAAACTCCTATATTTATACAAGCAATGTTCACAATAGCCAAACTATTGAAAGAGCCCAGATATACATTGACAGATGAATGGATAAGAAGTGGTAAATATCGGGGCTCCTGAGTGGCTCAGTTGGTTAAGCGACTGCCTTCAGCTCAGGTCATGATCCTGGAGACCCAGGATTGAGCCCCACATCAGGCTCTCTGCTCAGCCAGAAGCCTGCTTCTCCCTCTCTTACTCCCTCTGCTTGTGTTCCCTCTCTGTCTGTGTTTCTCTCTGTCAAATAAATAAATAAAATCTTTAAAAAAAATAAGTGGTAAATATATACAATGGAATATTATGCTGCCATCAAAATACAATCTTTCCATTTGCACTGATGTGGATGGATCTAGAGTGTACTATGCTAAGTGAAATAAGCCAATCAGAGTAGGACAATTATCATATGATCTCACTGATATGTGGAATTTAATAAATGAAGAAGAGGATCATAGGGGAAGAAAGGAAAAAATGAAACAGTATGAAACCAGAGAAGGATACAAACCATAAGAGAGTCTTAATATTAGGAAACAAACTGAGGATTGCTGAAAGGGAGGTTGGTGGAGGGATAAGGTAAGCAAATAGTGGACATTGAGGACTGTATGTGTCATAATGAGCACTGGGTATTACATAAGGCTGATGAATCACAGAGCTGTGCCCCTGAAAGAAATTATATATTATATGTTAAGTAATAATTTAAATTAAAAAATACTATATACACTGTGAAAAGAAAAAGAAGCAAGAAATAAAAGACTTAAAACCTTGTGCATGAGAAATGGCAAGAAGGTTGACGTCACATGTCCTTTTCCAGATGAGCTTGCCTGTTTGTTTATACATTCCAGTTGTCTCTACTAACACTGCAAGAATGATAATGTTATAGAGTGTGCTCAGTAAATCACCGCTGACACCATTAAGGGTTAAATAATGAGACGTTTATTATAGCTGGCCAGTGACCATTTGTTAGAGTCCAGTCTCTGCAAGGGCCCTGACCCTAGGAAGTCTGGGTTTTTAAAGAGACAAAATCTGCCCTGGTGGGCATGTTTCCAAAGGAATGAAACAAACCCTGGTGGGTATGTCTCCAAAGAAACAAAACATATCCTGGTGGGTATGTCTCCAAAGGAACAGAACATATCCAGGTGGACATGTCTCCATTCAATAGCAAAGCGACAGCAGTAAGCTTTATTCTTTCACAAAAGTGGGAGTAGCTGGTTATGCACAAAGTTCACTGTGGTGATTTATTATAGCTTTGTAATTGGCCAGGACTGGTTGGGTACTTTCCAGCTCTGAGTTCTGGGAAATGTTTATATTGTTGGGCTCACCTAGGGTCAGATGTCCTATTTAGCCTCACCAATGCCATTTTGGATATCTGGTGACCATTTAACAATAAGAAAGCTTAGAAATTATTTGTTGCAACAATTAGTAGTCGACAATTCTTTGTTGTTTTTTTAAAAGATTTTATTTATTTGACAGTGAGAAACACAGCCAGAGAGGGAACACAAGCAGGGGGAGTGAGAGAGGGAGAAGCAGGCTTCCTGCTGAGCAGAGAGCCCGATGTGGGACTGGATCCCGGGTCTGGGATCAACAATTCTTTGTTTTACTGAAAAGCCCAGGAAGTATCTCCAGATAATAAATAGAGGAGCCAACACTTAAATGGAATTCCCATAAAACTAAGTTGACTCTACAAGAAGACTTTGTGATTTATCTTAGGAGAATACAGTTAAAGGGTGATAATCATATAATGATGTAAAAATTCTGGAAACAAGCCTATTTTTTGGTCTTATTTTATACAGAAACATTCTTTTTTTAAAAAAAGATTTTATTTATTTATTTGACAGAGAGATCACAAGAAGGCAGAAAGGCAGGCAGAGAAAGAAGAGGAAGCAGGCTCCCTGCTGAGCACAGAGCCCAATGTGGGCCTTGATCCCAGGACACTGGGATCATGACCTGAGCCAAAGGCAGAGGATTAACCCTCTGAGCCACCCAGGTGCCCTATACAGAAACATTCTTGAAAAGAAGCACAGTAATGCACGTAAGTTTATTTTAGAGTACTACCTCACCTTTGCCCAGTCATAAAACACACTGTTTCAGAGGCCACTCTTTTTTTTTTTTTTTTCACAAAGATACTAGATGAGCGGCAGATATTATCTCAGCTTTTTAAATACAAAAAAAAAAAAACATTCAGTTTGAATAATCTAGCAAGTTTGCACAGCTAGTGAAGGATGGAGCCAATGATAGAACACAAGTCTTTTTATATGCAGTTCATTAATCTTTCCTTATAGTATGTTATTCCAAAGGCTTATGTAATATTGATTCATCATTTGTTTCAACAGAATATCATCAACCTTTATATTCATCATAGTACAATATTCAGGATTCAGGGTATCTGCTACTATAGTGGTCTTTCCAAGCTTATTTGCTTATTGTCTCTTCTCAGATTGTGTGGATTACTGTGGCAGCAAGCACTACAGAAATGCATAAGATTCATAATGGATTATGAATCTTCACAGGTGTCCAGCTAGGATATCTTTAATGAAAAGTCACTCTGAAATTGAAAAAAAAATCTCATGCACATGTTATGATCCACATATTGATATCACTCATTTATAAATAGGTATGTCTACCATCAAAAGGCCAGATGAATTCTGCTCATTAGAACACACTTTAGGGTAGTTTCTTTAGCTTTACACTTAGCAAAATAATTAAGCTAGTTTTCTTTTATTCCTTTTAAAGTCGTCAAGCCTGAACACTTCACAAATACATAATAAGCTCATTGTTTTGCTTCATCCCTCTCAGCCCCAACCAGATGTGGCTTAACATTTGCACTATTTCATTTGCTTGTGTGTCTTGATATACATATTTCACAGGCACATTTAAAAGGAACTTTGCAAATGGCAGTATCTACAAATGAGGAAGTCCAGGAGGTGAGAAGTCTGGAATTTATTTTGTAAATAGAACAGTTGAAGAAGCAGTGTTTGCTTTGCCCAGAAAAGGCACAAGAACATATGGGAGCTGCTTCAAGAATTTGAAGACCCATCACTTAGAAGAGAAAACTTATTCTATAGCTCTCTGGAATGCAAAAAAATAATACCAAAGTGTAGAAGTGATAAGGAGGCAGGTTTGGCTTCTGTGTAGAATGTGAATGTGAGAACACTGAGAGCTTACCAATATAGAAATGACAGGCTTGTGTTACAGTCAGCTGCTAGAAAGGCTTTCTGGGTGGAATCTTGGAAAAGAAAGCTTCTAGGATCCTTTCAGAGTTACACAAGTCTTGATAATAATTGTGAAAAATTATTGAGCTCCCATGTGTTTTACATATTTTAGCTCTTTAATCTTCATGAAAACTTCAGAAGTAAACACTGTTATTATATAAACTTCAGTCTAACTTCAGTGTGGATTTTCAGAAAGAGGGGAAAAAAGAATTTTCAGGTTTGGCTTTTGCTCAAGTTACAGTTAACACTTTGGTATGAGAACAAATGTGACAATTAAAAACAACCAAATGGTTACCTAGATTAGAGGGCAGAAAGGGAAAAAAAATAGAAAGTAACACCTTCTGTGGAAGAAAAAGTACAAATGGTAATGCTAGATATGGTATTGCATCAACATAGCTATTTCTCCAATACAAAGTGCTTTGGAAACTTGCAGCAAAATTACAAACCCAACAGAACATATTCCCTGATTTTCTTTTATTTCTACACTTTATGAAAAAGACTAACATAATTCAAGGATCATGTGCACCTTGGTTTTTCCTTCTCTGTCCCTCAACCAGTTGGCTTTTCCACTGTGACAGTCTTCCCATCCTCCCACCCCACACACAAAATCCTTAACAGATACAGATTCTACTCATGAAGCCACATTTTGCTGTGAAAATACCATGAAACAACACATTTACTGCAACCTTTATCCAGTGTTGTAAAAACTGCGGCCTAGGAAATATCTGTAGCAGAATCACCTTGGGTATTCATTTTTAGGCTTCACCCTAGACATTCTAAATCAGAATATTTGAGGATGAAACCTGAAAATTTACAATTTAAACAAGTGTTGTATTCAAGTTGGAGAACCACATCATCCACTGATCAATTATTTAAATGAACATGATTGAAATTACTGAAGCTTCCCTCTTCCAACAATAGTTTTAACCATGAGGACACAGCAAAACCTCTGGGCTAGGTGGGAGAAAATAAGAGCCCAACTCCTAGCTTGAACACTTTCTGAGCATGTTCTCTGGATCCCAGTTTCTTCATCTGTAAGACAGGACTAAATCCTGCTGAGGCTAACTCAGAGGGCTGATGAGAAAACAAAGTGTAATAGAAAGTGCTTTGGTAACTATAAATCTCTATGCAAGTTTAAAGTATTATTATGTTATTTTTATTTTACCTATGATCATTTTCTGAAGACTTGAAGACTGTCTTTAAAAGAATAAGGAGAAAATTTAATAAATGAAGGAAGAACCTGTTTGACAGAAGATGAATAGAAGCCATGTAAGGATTATTAGCAGAAGTTCTTTGGATTAATTTTAACCAGTTCCAATAAATCTAGTCACTGATTCACTCAGGCCATATGTGCCAGGTGCTATGTTAGCTGCTGGAGATGCAGTGAGGAAAATACTACCAGCTCCCTGGAAGGCAACTACACATGGGGAGATAGATACATTATTCAATAAAGAACAATATGGCTAGTAACATACAAATGCTAGGAAGCAAATATGCAGGGAAATGAGGAGCATAGATGTTTTCATTAAGAAGATGATATTTGCATTGAGCCTTGAAGGATGTGAGAAGCTCACCAACCCTATAAGGGAATAAGGGCTTTCAGAAGAGAGCACTGTAAGAAAAGGCATAGAGGTCTAAAAGTGCATGGTGGATTTTGGGACATGGTGAATAATCTGGAGTAGGTGGAGCATAGAGAACTTTGTGGTTACAAGTGATTTCATGAACTGTTGTTCTGCTAATTAACTGTGTGGTCCTCCTATGTTCTTCATTTCTTAAATGGTGACAACAAGAATGACTTACATAATTGTCTTGAGAAATACATATAAAAGTAGACTAGCAATAATGAGAAATACATATAAAAGTAGACATGCAATACTTATTATTGCTAGTGTAAATGGTATGACATCAAAACTTAACAGAGATTAGGATTCCATCTAAATCGTATAAAAGAACAAATAGGTGAAAAGTCATTCGTTTCTAATCCATGAACATATGAATTGGAAACAAAATGTGTTCAGAACTACAGGTATGTCATGTGCTCCAAAACTGTGATAATTTTGATTATTGAAGACCAGACAATTTGAATAAAAACATTTGAAACACTGAGTCCCAGAAATCTGCTCAAAGACTTAGTATAATCAAATGTCAGTTCACTACAAGCAGGTGTAAGGCTTTAGCATTGGTGAGGGCAAACAGCAGAGAGAGTAAAGGAGAGAACCAGGTGCAGCAAGTGGCTTGTGTAGGCTTTAGTGGAGGTGCTCTTGGGGGAAGTTCTCTGGTCCAATAGAGAGGAGGGCCAGGAAAGTCCCACGGTGGGGCTGGACGTGCTTATTTTTTTTTAAAGATTTTATTTATTTATTTGACAGAGAGAGATCGCAAGTAGGCAGAGAGGCAGGCAGAGAGAGAGGAGGAAGCAGGCTCCCTGCCAATCTGGCCCTGCTTATTTTTATCAGTAAGTGTGGCAATGTGGTATCTGGGAGATTGTAGGAGGGAGTTTCTAGGCAATGGGGGTGAGGTCCCAAGGATTAAGTTTTGGCTTATTCACCATGACACAGCATTCTGAAAGCTGCAAGTCCCCAGATGAAGAGTCAGGAGGAGTGGTGCTGACAGGTGCAGCTGCCATCTAGAAGGCTGTTCCTAAGTCCGCCACCTCAACAGCAGGTATTCTGATCAACAACTACACATATATGAACAAAAGTCCCTATATGCCTTTATTTTTTAATTTGTTCAATACATTTATTAGACTCTCATTATGGTCTAGATACCATGACAGGCACTAGGGATATGATAATGGATTAAAAAAAAATACCTGTTTCTTAATTTGGGTCTTCTCCCTTTTCTTTTGGATTAGTTTAGCCAATGGTTTATCGATCTTATTGATTCTTTCAAAGAACCAGGTTCTAGTTTCATTGATGCATTCTACTATATCTCTAGTTTCTGATTCATTCATCTCTGCTCTAATCCCTATTATTTCCCGCCTTGTGTGGGGGGTTGGTTTAATTTTTTGTTGATTTTCCAGTTCTTTAAGGTGTAATGAGAGTTGGTGTATTTGGGATTTTTCAATTTTTTTGAGTGAGGCTTCGATGGCTATGAATTTCCCCCTTAGGACTGCCTTTGCTGTATCCCATAGGTTTTGGATCGATGCATCTTCATTCTCATTGGTTTCCATGAAGTGTTTCAGTTCTTCTTTGATTTCTTGGTTGATCCACATATTTTGAGCAGGATTGTCTTTAGCTTCCAAGTGTTTGATTTTCTCCTGAACTTTTTATGGTGGTTGAGTTCCAGTTTCACGACATTCTGGTCAGAGAATATGTAGGGAATAATTTCAATCTTCTGGTATCGGTGGAGCCCTGATTTGTGACCTACTATATGGTCTATTCTGGAGAAAGTTCCATGTGCACTAGAGAAGAATGAGTATTCTGCTGTTTTAGGGTGAAAAGTTCTGAATATATCTATGATATCCATCTGGCCCAATGTGTCATTCAAGGCTCTTGATTCTTTGTTGATTTTCTGTTTAGATGACCTGTCCATTGCTGAGAGTGTTGTGTTAAGATCTTCTACAATTAATGTATTTGCATCAATAGGATTCTTTATTTTGTTTAATGGTTGGCTTATGTAGTTGGCTGCTCCCATGTTGGGGGCATAAATATTTACAATTGTTAGATCTTCTTGATGTATAGACCCTTTAAGAATGATGTAGTGTCCTTCTCTGTCTCTTACTACCATCTTTGGACTAAAATCCAATTTGTCTGATATGAAATTGCTACCCCGGCTTTCCTTTGGGGTCCATTGGCATGAAAGATGGTCTTCCATCCCCTCACTTTCAATCTGGAAGTGTTTTTAGATTCCAGTTGAGTTTCTTGTAAACAGCATATGGATGGGTCCTGTTGTTTTATCCAGTCTGCAACCCTGTGTCTTTTTATTGGAGCATTTAGGCCATTCACATTGAGAGTGATTATTGATAGATACGTTTCTATTGACAACATGTTGCCTATGGAGTTCATGTTTCTATAGATTACCTATGTAGATTTCTGTTTTGTGTCGCTCTTGGGTTCGTTTCTCCTCTATAGAACCCCTCTTAGCATTTCTTGTAATGCTGGCTTGGTGGTTGCATAATCTTTTAGACCTTGGCGGTCTTGGAAGCTCTTCGTTTCTCCTTCCATTTTGAAAGTCAACCTTTCTGGGTACATTATCCTTGGTTGCATATTTTTGTCATGTAACTTCCTGAATATGTCTTGCCAGCCCTTTATGGCTTGCCAGGTTTCTGTGGAAAGGTCTGACATTATTCTGATGGTCCTCCCTCTATAGGTAAGGGATCACTTTCTCCTAGCTGCCCTTAAGACATATTCTTTGGTTTTATGATTCAAGAATTTTACTATTATGTGCCTGGAGGTTTTTCTGGCCTCATTGATCTTGGGGGTGTCCTCTTTGCTTCTGGGACATGAACATTTGTTTCATTCCCCAGATTTGGGAAATTTTCATCTATGATTTGTTCAACAATATTTTCTAGGCTTCTCTCTCTCTCAACTCCTTCGGGGATCCCAATAATTCTGATATTGGAGCGTTTCATGGCATCATTCATTTCCCTTATTCTGTTTTCATGGGATTTTAGCTGTTTGCTCCAAGTCTTCTCTTGCTCCTCCTTCTTAATCCATCTGTCTTCTAAATCACTGATACTATCTTCAGCTTCCCTTACTCTGGCTGTTAGCATATTTAAATTAGATTGCATCTCATCTATCGCCTTTCTAACCTCAGCTTTCACTTCTGTTACTATGGCTTCTGCTTTGAGACTAATGTTCTTTTCTAAATTAACTATTGCTTGGACTATTGCTGCCCTGAATTCCATTTCTGTCATGTTGTTTATGTTCATTTCCAGTAATTCTATGACCGAGGATGCAGTCTCAGCGTTCTTCTTCTGTTGGATGTTCCTTCTCCGAGTCATTGTGGTGAGGAGTGGTTGAGGGGGTGTATGGATAACTATATCAGCCACTATCTAGGTGGATTGGTCATTGGAAGGTTTTGGAGCAACCAGAATTCACCACCGAAAAGGGAGGAGAAAGAAAAAAGAAAATGGAAGAGAGGAAGCAAGAAAAGAAACCCCTGCCAGAGTGGGGCCTGGTGGTAGGATTTATATGGTACAAAACTGTTACAGGGTAAAGAAAAGGGTTATAAAGGGTGAATGAAGAGATCAAAAAGTGAAGCCCAACCTATATGACCCCCAAGACCAGTATTTATATACTACAAAAGCAAAGACAATTACACAGACACACTGACAAACTATAATGGGAAGGTGAGGGTTGACACTCCTTGTGGGCAAGGAATGCGTTTCAGATGCTCCTGAGTTTGTCTTATTATTGTTGGAGGAGCCCACTTTCAAAAGATATAGGGAGATTAGAACTGCTTGTATATAGGGGTAGTATTGAATAGGGATGTGGGATTGACTTGAGGCTTATAACTACATGTACGCATAAAAGAGAGAATAAAGGAAAGAGGAGAGAAGAAAGGGAAAAACAGAGAATGCAAACAGGGAAACAAGAGGCAACGACAAGAGCAGAAAATATAGGAGTGTTTTTGAAAAAAATTTCAAGTTAAAAAAAAATGTTATGGGGTGTTGTATTGAGTATCACGTTGTGATAAAAAGGGGGTTAAAATTGAAAGAAGAAAAATCGTGAGAATGTATTTTTAAGCTTAGAATGGAAGCTTTAAAAGTAAAAATAGGAAAAAGTTTTAAAAAGTAGATAAGGTGATAAACTATCAATAAGTTATAGAGCTTTTGGTGCTTGTAGTCAGTGCCAGGAGTTTAATAAATCGCCTTTCCCCTGATTTGGGGTTTTGCAGTTTGTGTGTTGTCCTCCTGAGCTTCTGGCTTGCTTTCTGGGGGCGGGGCCTGCAGCACAGTTTCAGTCCTTCTACCTGGGCTGCGTCTTTCCGCCCCCTTCCTAGAGGCTGGTCTCAATGGTAACCAGGTTATCAGGTTACAATTCTCTGGTGGTGGAGCGTTGTTCTTTTACGTCCTTTTCAGCTGCTGAGGAAGTCAGGTCGGAGCAAGATGTCTGTGCCCAGACCTCCTTCCCAGAGAGAGCCTTTACACAAGAGGGGCTCTTTCCCACCTCCTGGTTGGCAGCCTGTCACAGCCTGACACGCCCAGAGGCTGGATTGATCTCTGACCACACCCCCCCTTGTTGCTTCCCTCCCAAACCTCAAACCACAACTCCTTTTGGATCCCGTGACCTTGTCTATGCCCCGGGACCCAAGATCTCTCCGGTCCCATGCAAGTCTGTAAAATTGCCTTCCCTGGGGGGTCTGTACCCAGCCCACGGGGTGGAGAGAAAAGGGAGAGAAAGGCAGCGGCGGAAAGATAGAATCCACGCCCGCCGCTATCGCTGAGATCACCCGTGCCTAGAAGCCCTGCTTCTCTGGCTTAAGCAGTGGGGGGATAGACTCCGCACCCCAGCCCTTCTAAGTTCCCAATCATGAATGAAAGGGGAGAGATCACGACTAACACCGAGGAAATAGAAACAATCATCAAAAATTACTATCAACAATTATATGCCAATGTTTAACAACCTAGAAGAGATGGATACATTCCTAGAAACCTATAAACTACCAAGACTGAAACAGGAAGACATTGACAATCTGAATAGACCTATATCTAGTAATGAGATTGAAGCAGTGATCAAAAACCTCCCCAAAAACAAGAGTCCAGGCCCAGACGGATTCCCTGGGGAATTCTACCAAACATTCAAGGAAGAAA
>PITA01002389.1:0-34685 GCA_004023965.1 Spilogale gracilis | reverse complement strand
AAAAACCAAGCATCAAACTAATCCCCAAACCAGACAAAGACCCCATCAAAAAGGAGAACTTCAGACCAATATCCCTGATGAATACAGATGCCAAGATTCTCAACAAGATCCTTGCCAACAGGATCCAACAATACATTACAAAGATTATCCACCATGACCAGGTGGGTTTTATACCAGGGATGCAAGGGTGGTTCAACACTCACAAAACAATCAACGTGATAGAACAAATCAATAAGATAAGGTAGAGGAACCACATGGTACTCTCAATTGATGCAGAAAAGGAATTTGACAAAATACAACATCCGTTCCTGATCAAAACTCTTCAAAGTATAGGGATAAAGGGAACATTTCTCAACCTCATAAAATCTATCTACGAAAAACCCACAACAAATATCATTCTCAATGGGGAAAAACTGACAGCCTTTCCTCTGAGATCAGGAACAAAACAAGGATGCCCACTCTCACCACTACTGTTCAACATAGTGTTAGAAGTCCTAGCAACAGCAATCAGACAACAGAACGAAATAAAAGGTATTCAACTTAGCAGAGAAGAAGTCAAACTCTCCCTTTTTGCAGATGACATGATACTCTATGGGGAAAACCAAAAAGACCCTACCCCCAAACTACTAGAACTCATACAACAGTTTGGTAATGCCGCAGGATACAAAATCAATGCACAAAAATCAGTTGCATTCTGATACACTAACAATGAAAATATAGAAAGGGAAATCAGAGAATTGATTCTGTTTACTGTAGCTCCAAAAACCATAAGATACCTAGGAAAAAACCTAACCAAAGAAGTTAAGGATCTGTACTCGAGGAACTACAGAACACTCATGAAAGAAATTGAAGAAGACACAAAAAGATGGAAGAGCATTCCATGCTCATGGATTGGAAGAATAAAAATTGTTAAAATGTCTATACTGCCTAGAGCAGTCTATACTTTCAATACCATCCTGATCAAAATTACACCAAAATTCTTCAAAGTGTTGGAACAAACAATCCTAAAATTTATATGGAATGAAAAAATATCCCGAATTGCTAAGAAATTGTTGAAGAAGAAAAACAAAGCTGGGGGCATCACATTACCTGACTTCGGCTTTATTACAAAGCTGTAATCACCAAGACAGCATGGTACTGGCACAAAAACAGACAAATACACCAGTGGAACAGAATAGAGAGTCCAGATATGGACTCAGAAATCTATGGTCAAATCATCTTTGACAAAGCAGGAAAAATTATACAGTGGGAAAAAGACAATCTCTTCAATAAATGGTGCTGGGAAAGTTGGACAGCTATGTATTGAAGAATGAATCCTGACATTCTCTTACACTACACACAAAGGCAAACTCGAAATGGATGAAAGACCTCAACATGAGGCAGGAATCCATCAAAATCCTGGAAAAGAACATTGGCAGTAACCTCTTTGACATTGGCCACAGCAACTTCTTTCATGACATGTATCCAAAGGCAAAGGAGACAAAATGAAAATGAACTTTTGGGACTTCATCAAAATAAAAAGCTTCTGTACAGCAAAGGAAACAGTCAACAAAACAAAGAGGCAACCCACAGAATGGGAGAGGATATTTGAAAATGACACTCCAGACAAAGGGCTGGTATCCAAGATCTATATAGAACTACTCAAACTCAATCTCCAAAAAGAAGATGAACACATCAAAAAATGGGCAAGAGACATGAAGAGGCACTCCTCCATAGAAGATCTACAGATGGCTAACAGACAGATGAAAAGATGTTCATCATTAGCTATCAGGGAAATTCAAATCAAAGCCACACTGAGATACCACTTTATACCAATCAGAATGGCCAAAATTAACAAGTCAGGAAACAACAAGTGTTGGAGAGGCTGTGGAGAAAGGGGAACTCTCTTACACTGTTGGTGGGAATGCAAGTTGGTGCAGTCGCTTTGGAAAACAATGTGGAGATTCCTTAAAAAATTAAAAATAGAACTACTCTATGACCCTGCAATTGCACTACTGGGTATTTACCCCAAAGATATAGAAGTAGTGAAAAGAAGAGCCATATGTACCCAATGTTCATTGCAGCAATGGGCACAGTCATCAAACTGTGGAAAGAGCCAAGGTGCCCTTCAACAGATGAATGGATAAAGAAGATGTAGTACATATATACAATGGAATAATATGCCTCCATCAGAAAGGATGAATATCCAACTTTTGTAGCAACATGGGCTGGATTGGAATAGATTATGCTGAGTGAAATAAGCCAAGTAGAGAAAGTCAAGTATCACATGGTTTCACTTTCTTAAGGTGCATAAGGGGTAATATAGAGGATAGTAGGAGAAGGAAAGGAAATGGGAAGCAGGGTAATTCAGGGAGAGAAATGAAACATGAGAGACTTTGAACTCAGAAACATACTGAGGGTCTTGGAGGGAAGGGGTGGAGGCATGGGAGAGCCTGGTGGTGAGTGCTGAGGACAGGTATTGCATGGAGCCCCTGTGTGGTGCATAAACAATGAATCTTGGACCACTGAAAAAATAAAATAAATTAAAAAAAAGAATTTTAATTTACCTTCATGAACATCATTTTTCAACTTCATGTAGGGGGTTTAGAAAGGTTATAACATGAATCATGACTTTTTCTGCAGTTTTCATTCTCATGCTTTATCACAATACACAGACTATACTTTCAATTTTATAGAAAACTCTACAGTTTCTTGTTATTTTATCTTGGCATCTTAGAATATAATGTTTCTTAGAAGGATAAGGGCTGCCACAGAAGGTATTTTTATGACTGAACATAACCTGACAGTACAATATATTAGCAGGCTAAATTGCCTATGTCTATACTGAATTGTATAAACATTAAGCCTTGTAAAGTAATGCTGCTTTATAAAAGCTCGAGCATCTTACCATCTGATTTTATTAGAATTCACTATCTTTTCCTTAGTGTATCCCTGTAGAGAGCAGAATAGAATTTCTGAATGGCTTACATTGAATATTAAAGAAATGGAAAGTTGCTGGCAAAGTGAAGGGATTTCTTTTTGTTGTTCTCTTACATTTTGTGTAATATAAGAAACCATTCAGGTAAGTTCTCTGCATTCCAGACGTGTAGACTTCCATGGATGAAGGTTTTCCTCTACAAGTCAACTGCCTTGCTGTCAACTCCAGTTTTAGTCCCTTCAAATTCTGTTTCCATAATAAACCTTGACCTGGCATGACCATCTCCTTCATGGTTCAGGAGTCATTAGAGAGCTAGCAAAGATCAGAACTGGGTCTCTCTTGAATGAATCCAATTGTATATAATTATATGTAGACATCTGTCCTCTTGGGACTCAAAAGGGGCAAAGAAAAAGGGATTTCTACCAGCATTAGAGCATAAAGGACATTTCTTTATTTTGCAAGCCACCCATCCATGGGAATGGTCAACCTGTCAGTACCTAGCATTTGGACAACAAATTGTTCAAAAATTTATATCCTGTCCCGGGTGATATAGCTGAAGAGAGGTTTATCTTCTGGACTTGCTAGCTTTAAGGCTGGCTGTGAAAAGTGTGCTGTTGAAAGCAGGTAACTTTTGCCCACTAGTGCTTCAGTAAGGCTTGACTTTCAACTGAACAAATTTTTCTCTTCTTCATTCTTGAAGCCTCCCCACCCTTGTTTTTCTGTAGAATCCTTTGTTTCAGGAACTCAGAATTGGTATTGACATCTGCACTACCTCAATGTACACTTAGTAATGAGACTCTGATGGTTGTTGGCAGCACTAGTTTTGAGACCACCTTAAAGACATGAGGAATGGGGCTCACAGCATGTACCGGATTCCTATCCAAACTGCTCAGATTCTGTATTTTTCTATAAACCCACTCAGCCTTTTTCCCTAGGCAGGCTTGCAGTCTTGGAGCCATTAGCCTGCTGCAGCCTCTGTTGCCTGGCAAAGTAATAAACTACCTTCTTTTTACCCAAACTCTCTCTTTACATTATATATTTTGGCTCTGAAACACAGAGGTTGATTTTCAACAACAAATTCATTCTGAAAAACTCAAACATCTGAGATTTTGAGCACTACACTGTTTCTGGCATAAACATGGGCAAGTTTGTAAGGGAAAAAAGGAAGACACTGAGTTAATTACAACTATTAATTCTAAAGTTGAGAAAGGATTGATTTTGGATTAATCATTTAGTTTGAAAAGACAGAGATTGACTAGAAGGTCTGGCTTCTTCTGACCTCACTGAATAGCTTTGAAATAAGTGTGGTGCCACAGGGCTAGTTTTGTAAATCAGAACTATATCCTGTTTCGTTTCTGACTGTGCCAGCTCCCACATACCACCTGCCCCTCTGCTAGCCCTTAAGGCCCCACTAGTGTAGAGAACTCTAAAAATATCCAACATCCAGCACCATCTGTAACACTGCAAAGCAGGTTGGCTCCATTTTGTTGTTTGATGCTGATATGTAGTTCAACTGTACATATTATAATGATAAGAGAACATTTTATGGACAGCTTTTTGGCAATGTGGCATCTCTACTGTAAAAACAAAGAAAAGTGACTTTTTTTGTTGTTGTTTTTAATGATGTTTCCTTGGTTTTATTGTCTTTTTTCCTTTAGGCAGTCAGACTGACAATCTCATATACATATATACATATATAGTTAACTTTTTTCTATTTTACTTGAGTATAAATATCTACTGCATGATATTTGACCAGAAACATAAGGATACTAATTTAAAAAATGTAAGATATATCATGCTAGTAAACTTTTTCAGAAATGTCAGCCTGGAACAGATGTAAAGTCTATTCAACCTAGTACTATTTTTATAAAGAGACAGAAAAAGAGAGAGAGAAAAAGTTATTATTTTCTAAAACATTGTACTCAAAAATTATCTATGTGCATTAAACATCCCAACATTTTCTTAAATGACTTATTATCTATTAATCATTAATTTTAATTAACTCTTTGTTAATGCAGTTCTATTTTTATTCTATAGCTTGTTTCAGAGTTGTTTTATTGCTATACAGGTTTAGATAGTTTATTATTCTTTATTTTAATATTATCACAAATACTGGTACTTTTCAGTATCCTCATAATAAAATCATGATATTAATACTATAGTATTGTGTGGAAATGGGTGTTGGACTAGATATAAATGTTAGGAATATTTCTGGTTCCATCTCTTCCTTGCTATTCAAGATTGGGCAAGTCATGTACCTACAACTTTCAAAATAATAGTTGGCACTTATTAAGTACTTATGTGTTAGCAAATAATGTTCCCAGCACTTAACATGTATTTTCCTCATTTAACATGTATTTTCCTCATTTATTCCTCACAAAACTCCTATGATCAAAATACCATTAGCATTCCCCTTTCAAAGATAAAGAAACTGAGATTTAGATTATGTGACCTGTCCAAGATTAAGACCTATGGCTTATATTTAGAAACCTTGGACTCTCAACCCCAAACTAGTTTGCACTGGCCACAAATGCCTCTCAGCCACCATTAACCTATCTATAAGACTAAGATAATACCATGTAATATTCACAGCAGGATGATAGTATATATGAAATATATAGAAAGATGTAGGATAGCAAGGAACAGGAGGTACATGTTACCCTCAATGATGGGCTTTTTCTAGCTATTCATGGGGGAATGAGATTTTTTTTAAAAAATGACCATCTTTCCAATCATTCTGGGTCCCATCAACTTTCTATCCTGGTATGTACAATACATCTCACAGAAAATTGGCAAAATAATTTACCATCATTTAGGACATATTCTGAACACCAGCCTCTTCTGTTTTTCTTCCAACTTTGTCTGCAGTCATCCAATATGGATCAGTCCTCTTGAGAAGTTTCATGCAAAACTACTTCAGAGGAAAATATGTTCTCCCTTCTCAAGTCACTGCATGGGTAGAATCCCTGGGCATGAGTTTTGGCATTTTAATGTAGAAAAACATCTTAGAGCCACTTTTTTTCAGGATAGAGCTGTGGATCTTGTAGGTAATTAAGATTTCATGGGTTCTTCTCTGAGACAAAGGGTTTCTGGGTAAAATGCAAGGTACTGAATTAAATAGAAGATTGTAGTATTTTTCTCTTACCCTCTGCATTAAATTATAACCTCAAGAAAAGTCAAAAGTAAAGTAAAACACTTATGTGCCAGAGAAAAAATAAATATATGTAATTTTGAAATATATTAAACAATGTTAACATTTCCTTACACTCTGGATTTTGAAAAAAAAATCATTAACTCAATATGTGCCCGGTTAGAGAAGCAATATGGCATAGTTATAGAGTATAAACAGACCTAGGTTTGAATTCCTCCTCTACGTCCACTATATAGGCATTTCCTCCTTATTTCTACTTTGGACACTAAGGTGGGAATTTTGGAGAGAGAAATGAAAGAAAACAGTAGTTACCTAAGTGATGCAAGCAGATAAAATAATGGTATCAGGTAAGGCTGAATGTAAATGGCAGAATGGAAAGGGGACTGGAGAAGAGAAACAAACTGTGACACAAGAGAAACAAGATGATTTGAGGTTGGCGAAGAGTGACAAAAGGTTTAGGGAGTAATTCTGAAGGTTTGAATAATTGATAAAGTCCTCTACCTGACTTTATGTGGCCTCTAGTTCCAATATATCTTACCCACTGCTGCCATATGATCTTTCTAAAAAAAATAATTATGCTACTCTCTTTCCTTAAAACATAATAGTGGGGGACGCCTGGATGGCTCAGTTGGTTAAGCGACTGCCTTCGGCTCAGGTCATGATCCTGGAGACCTGGGATCGAGTCCCACATCGGGCTCCCTGCTCGGTGGGAAGCATGCTTCTCCCTCTCTCAGTCCCTCTACTTGTGTTCCCTCTCTGGCCGTGTTTCTCTCTGTCAAATAAATAAAATCTTAAAAAACAAAACAAAACAAAACATAATAGTGGCTGTCCATTGAGCTCAGGATAAAATACACTTTCTACCTGTTTTTGTCCATCTGTTCTGTCTTATTTCTGGCTATTCCCTTCTCATGTCAAATTATCCAGATCTTTAATACTTCCACCTGATCCCTAAATACACCTTGCTTTTTCATACTTGAAAGCTTTGCGTACGGTATCCAATGACTGAAATGCCTCTTTGTCCCCTTCACTTGGGGATTACCAAAACATCCTAAGACTTCCTACTGGTTAGATAATTTTTAGAAATCTCCCTTTTGTTCTTCTTTTTTAAAAAAATATTTTATTTATTTATTTGACAGAGAGAAACACAGCGAGAGAGGGAACACAAGCAGAGGGACTGAGAGAGGGAGAAGCAGGCTTCCCACTGAGCAGGAAGCCCGATGTGGGGCTTGATCCAGGGTCTCCAGGATCATAACCTGAGCCAAAGGCAGTCGCCTAACAAAGTGAGCCACCCAGGCACCCCTCCCTTTTCTTCTTTTACAGACATTTGTAGAGCACTTACTGCCCATGTTCTATGCAAAAAGCTAGGCAGTAGAATATAAATAAGACATAGTCTCTGTTTTTAGGTAACTCACAATCAAAAGCCTCAGATTTTAATCATGTTATTCACATCTCTTTTTCAAAGACCAATTTTGAATATAGAACAACTTATTGGAATCTTTGTTTCCTAAAAATGTGAACTTTGAATTTGAAGTCCATTCAAATATATAATTGTATTCATATTAACCTTACATAGAAATTAATATTGTACTGATTATATTACAATCAAAATCACAGAAAGCCATTTCATTTGAAGAAATGATATTAAATGTTTCACAAGTACATATAAGGAACAAATGCACTAAAACAGACACAATTGCTTTGTAACAATTAGTACTTACACACATAAACATTGCATACATAATCTGTGCACAAGTGCTATACTTTTAGAAACTGTGAACAAATTCAAAAGAAGGCAAAAGCATCCCCTGGCATACAGAGTTCATCATGTGATTATGTTTATTGGATAGGAACACTCAACAGTCATATTTGATAAGGCATTGATAAAAGCCCTTCTGCTATCTCCTCCCTCCAGATGGAATTTCTTTTCCTGTGGTTAGATGAGAGCTGGGGCCTACAAGGTCACATTTTTTTTAATTTTTAATTGGATAAGTTTGACATAAAATATTGTGTATATTTAAAGTACACAGTGTGTTAAATCAGTACATTTTTATATTGCAATATTGTAACAATATTTATCAGAGTACCTATAATTATACAATATTTTTGTCTAAATTCAATGTGCATTAGTTCTCTTTAATTTATTTAGTATTCATTAGAAGTTTCTACCCTTATATATCATATTTTGCCCTTTATATTAATCATCCCACCAACCCCATCCCCTGGTAACCATTGTTTTCATCTAAGTAGATTGAAAACTCCTTTAGAAATCTATCTTGTTCATTTTTATTTGTGCTTGCCTAACAGAATACATATCACAAAGTAGGTACTTAATTTGTTGAATGAATGAATAAATTAATACATTATGAATAAGTACAGGATGCTCTTTTCCCCTGGAGCATTTGATTATTTTTTTTTCTGTGAAGCATCTTTCTTTTTTTTTCCCCATTTTTTTATTATGTTCATTTAGCCACTGTAGAGTACATCATTACAACATATGCCCTCCTTAATACCCATCACCCTGTTACCCTTCTCTCATTCCTCTCCCCTCTGAAACCATCAGTTTCCTGGGGTCCATAGTCTTTCACGGTTTGCCTCCTCTGATTTCTTCCCCTTCAGATTTATCTCCCTTTCCGTATGGTCCTCCGTGTTATTGCTTATGTTCTACATATGAGTGAAACCATGTGATAATTGTCTTTCTCTGCTTGACTTAGTTAGCATAATCCCCTCCAGATCCATCCATGGCAATGCAAATGGTGGGTGTTCCTCCTTTCTGGTGGATGAATAATATTCCATTGTATATATGTACCATATCTTTTTTATCCATTCATCTGTTGAAGGGCATCTCAGCTCCTTCAAAGTTTGGCTATTGTGGACATTGCTGCTATGAACATTGAGATGCATGTGCCCCTTCTCTTCACGACATCTGAATCTTTGGGATAAATACCTAGTAGTACAATTGCTGGGTCATAGGGTAGTTCTATTTTTAACATCTTGAGAAACCTCCATACTGTTTTCCAAAGTGGCACTACCAGCTTGCATTCCCACCAACAGTGTAGGAGGTTTCCCCTTTCTCTCATCCTCTCCAACATTTTTTGTTTTCTGTTTTGTTAATTTTTGCCATTCTAACTGGTGTAGGTGGTATCTCATTGTGGTTTTGATTTGTATCTCCCTGATGGCTAGTGACGAGCATTTTTTTATGTGTCTGTTAGCCATTTGTATGTCTATAAATAACTTCTGAAACTCAACAGTCAGAAAAAAATAACCTAGTCAAAAAATGGGCAAAAGACACCAACAGACACTTATCCAGAGAAGCAATTTTATTAAGGAAGAATTCAAAGGCATATATGAATATTTCTGCTCTGAGATTTTGTTGCCATATTTTCAATTTTAGAGTCAACATAACAGCCATGTTGGTCAAGATTTGGGACACTCTAAAATATAATTCCAAAAGAATTATTGCTGAAACAGGGAGGAGAAATGAAACAAACAAAATTAAATAAATAAAACTACATAGTCAGTAGGAAAACTTGCAATGATGGCTTACTCAATAGTCTATCAATAGGTATGCTAAGTGCATGAATATGGTACCAAGCATAGTGGGGCAACAAAAAGAAATGTATAGTTGTCACAAACTTATGTGGCATTTTGCAATCAGAAATCATATGAGGAAGTCATTTTAATGCCAATACATAGATATGTATTGTTTTGAAAAATAAAGCTGTATTTTGAATGAAAAAACATAATTTTTTTAAAAGGTCCTAATCTGGCCCTGCTGACACTGCAGGTTTCTACAGTGAGACAGGCAAATTTCATTCCTTTTTTTAAACTTTATTATATTTTTTCTGTGTTCCAAGATTCATTGTTTAGGCTCCACGCCCAGTGCTTCATACAATTGGCCAGACATCACAGCAAATAACCCATCTAGTCATTGTGTTTCATGACGAAATAGTACTGCAGTAGGAAAGAAACTCTGGTGGACATTATCCTTTCTCCTGTTTTTTAAATATTGGAGGAAATGAGGAGTGGTGGCAAGGCTAAAGAACCATAGAATGGGTTTGAAATTCATATTCCCTTATATGTATTTACAGCAGAAAACAAAAGTGCAATCCCCGCAGCTGAACGTCTCTGTGTCATGGAATTTTTAAATTATCAATCATACTGAACAATTGCGATTTCCCCTGCACCAGTTCAAGGCATGTATATGTAAGTTATATAACAACTGTCCAGAGAATTTCATTTTGTTGTAGTTATAGTATTTTAGCTATGATTTGCACGCATGCCATTTTTTCTTACTATTGAGAATAGCTATGCTAATCTTTTTAGGTTTTTATATTGCTACATTATAGTAACCCTTACTTTAAAAAAAATTCCTAAGTTAATATTCTCCTTGAATTGGCCATCTCTTACTCCTAGTCTTTGGTGATGGCCTAATCCTCTAGAATAAAGCATCATTTTATTTAGCCCAAATATAACACAAGCTTCTAAGGGTATATTTTCTGGAGCCTTATTTCATGGGATATCAACATCATGTATCTTCACAAACCCAGCTTATCTTTCAGGCATGATTTTGACTACCGTAACTCAGAATAGTAATTATGTTGAGAAGTTGATCTGCAGTGATTTTAATTCATTCATTAAGAGTTTATTAGAGTAAACCAGTACAGAATTCTTGCCCTTATGGAGATCCAACAAAAATATTCTTTTAACACATTCTTCCTCCTCTTATCTCTTTAGAGGCTATTCAGACAGTAGAAGTTCTGTTCAGACAGCTTGTAGGAAGAAAACTTAAATCATAACATTTGGAAAATTTGGTTCATCCTGTTTCTTTGGATCTTGAGAAGAAGGAACTATGATTTACTTCTTTCTTTCTTTCTTTCTTTCTCTTTCTTTCTTTCTTTCTTTCTTTCTTTCTTTCTTTCTTTCTTTCTTTCTTTCTTCTTTCTTCTTTCAAGTTTGTTTTTGTGAATTTATACAAGCAGGTAAGCTTCTACAGTTTTGACAGTGGCCAAAAGACAAACCTAAATACTCTGAATTTTTATTTTCAAATGCTTTCAAACTGATCTTCCCTCTGCTATGCTGATGGTGTTTTTCTCTGCATGGTAATATGAAGAATTTAAACCTAAATGTAAATAATACATAACATAAACAAATCTTGGGCTCCTTCAAGGCTGTTGTTTAGGACAATCATAACACAATGTCACAGCCAAAGAAAATTAACTAACAAAGAACATTTAAGGATATGTAGATTTCTTTTTTTTCAGTTGGACTACACAGTGCAGAGCAAGACATCAAAATATTTCATTTCCAATTTATCTCTTTAGCAGTTATCCAAAATCTCTCCTTAGTCTCTAGCCCCATTCTCTGACCCGGAACTCCTGTGCTCACTTCTGTCTTCTTCACACTTTCCCACTTTATTCCTTGCTTCTTCCTCTGGCTTTGCATAACTAATCTATTCCTTGAGAAGTTCCTTAGTATTTCTTTCTTTTAACTCCCCCTTTTTCTTAACTTTAAATTATGAAATATTCAAATGTGCAGAAAAGTAAGAGAATAATTTAACAAACACTCATGTACACACGACTGGGATTAAACAAACTTAATTCTCTGAAGTATTTTGTATAAACTGAAGACTATTTGTTCCTTGAATGTTCTTAGAAAAAGAAAAGTATACAACTTTCTAAGCCTGTTGTAGTGTGTGTGTGTGTGTGTGTGTGTGTGTGTGTGTGTGTATGCATGCATTTTAAAATACTGATTCAATTTGTTTTTATCATTTATAGGTCCATTCAAGTATTTTATTTATATCTGAGCCAGTTTGGTAAGTTATGTTTCAGATAGGTTATATACTTTTACCTAGGTAGTGGTCCATTTAGGTCTCCAAATTCATTGAAATGTATTTTTCAAGTTTTTGCCGATGATTTTCTTTCTTGCCCCAGAGAGGTTTTCCTTTAGTCTTCCCCAAAGAGTACAAAATGTAGAACACAGTTTGGAGACTCTTTTTGTGTTGAGTAGCTCCATGAGAAGATGTCCTGCATTAAGGGTTTTAACTTGGAAATTTGTTTTTAATAAAACTTCTGTGGGAGAAGAAGCATTAAATTTGCAGTAATCACATATGAATTTGACTTAGTGGAGTTTTTCAATAGTGGATTTTTCATCTTTAATTATTTAAACTAGGAAGACCTTATATTTAGTTTTTATTTTTTATGATGAAATAATTACATTGGAATGTCCAGGTGGCCGATTTCACCCCAGCATGCATGCATGTAAAAAATACATTGATTTTTCTTCCAATAACAGAAGGAAAGGTCATAGCTTCCAAAATGTTTCATTCCAGAAATATTCATGCTTGGAATACAGCATTCTCTAATTAATGTGAATGAAATATGTGGGTGGGTGAACAAGTGTATCATTTTTTGCTTTCATTCCCCAATGGAAAGAATATCAAGTAATATAGTAATTCAAAATATATTAAAATCTTGTTATTAAATCTTAAGAAATATGTTGTAATCATATTTTATGTTCTTATACAGTTGTCCCTTGAACAATGCAGGAGTTAAGGCACTGACCTCTCCCCATTCCTTGCAATCAAAAACCTATGTCTAACTCTTGACTCTCCAGAGACTTAACTACTAATAGCCTGCTGTTGACTGGAAGCTTTACTGATAACAGAAACCATCATTGATTGACATATATTTTGTATGTTATATATATTATATACTGTGTTTTTATAATAAAATAAGCTAGAAAAAAGAAAATGTTGTTAAGAAAATCATAAAGTAGAGGAAATACATTTACAGTACTCTACTGTAAAAGAAATCCACATATAAGTAGACATGTACCATCCAAACCCTTGTTTTCATGGGTCAACTGTATATGTGAAGGAACATTTATTTTTAAAATTATTTTTAGGAACATTTATTGTTAAAGAAGTACTTTGCATTTCTATTTCAATACTCAATATCAGGGGCCTTACCAAGTTGAGTTCTCCTGGCATCTGAGAAAACCCAGGTCAATCTCTTGGATATTGATAAGCAATCTGTGCAATGTTGTAAAGTGTCACATCTTAGGCCTAGATACTATATGGAAGCTTTATAGGCTTACCAGGAACAGTAGGACATAGGGTAGTAGAATAATTGCTGCTATATTAACAAATATTTTTTAGTACTTGGTGCTGGACACTATGCTGGAAACTTTATTTAGAATATATTATTTAATCTTCACAGTACTCTTTAATGTTAGAATTCTTATTATCTTTGCTTTACAACTGTGGAAGTTAAGTCTCAGAGAATGAAATAATTTTCCCAAAGACACAGTGCAAATAAGTGACAGTGACAGGCCTTCTCTAACTCTAAAATCCATATTCATAACCTGTATAGCATATCCCTCCTCCTAACTAAGGAAGAATTAGAAGTGTGGGGCCTAAGTAGATGTGATTAAAGTCAAGTTGAGTTTTGTGAATCCAGAATAATATTTTTGGCCTAAAGACTTTTTAAAATACACTTATAACTCATCTAACCTATAATATATAACTGATGTCACTGTTTGCTGAGGCTCCTTCTGTCGCTAAAATGCTTTATTGGCAGGTTAATTGTTCTTTGAAACAAATATTCATTCATGTAGTAATGTGCAGATACCTTGTCTATATCCCTGGTATCTGTTTTTTTCCCCAGTTACAGATTCTTGTGTATCTCCATACTTGACAACGATCTTCAGTGATGCCCATACTGAATTCTGAAGAGACCTGTAAGTTATGAAGGGAAGAGAAAGGAAGAAACAAAGAGAGAGATCTTAAAAGAGGAGAGGGCAGAATGCTTGATTCAAGGTGTTAAATATACTATTACACAATGGTTGTTTTCTTCTTTCCAGAGGGCAATTTTGTGGTCTGTAGAATATAATTGCTACAACTGTGGAGGGAGGTAAGATAATTTGGAAAACAGAAAGTTCTTTGTAACCAGATAATGATGATAAATATAATGATAACATTAATAATAACAGCAGCAGCTCTCATTTACATAGTGCCTGCGATGTGTCAGCTGCTCTCCTGAGTATTTTACTATTATCTCAATTAACCCTTCCTCAACCCTGTAAAGCATGTGAGAGTATTATCTCCATTTTATAGATGTGGAAAGTGAGGCATAGAGTGGTTAAGTAATTTCCCAATGTCACACAGTAAGTAGCCAAATTAAGCTTTCAGTTCAGGTGGTCTTACACCAGAAAGTGTGATCTCAGCTAAATCTGATCTCTCTCATGTAGAAGTTGACTTCAAGAACATTATTTACTATTCTGAAACTCATTATCCTCATATGTGAAAACAGAGTTGTGGTCTGGATTGTATGAGGTGATATGCAGAAAGGCACTCATCTTGGCCCATAGTGAAGGCTCTTCCTTCTCCTTCCCAGTTGCTGTTCTGGATCAGGTTTTCTCAAATTGTGATCAAGAGAACAGCTCTATCAAAATCACCTGGGGTACTTATTAAAAATACAATGATAGAGGAAGGGGTGGCAAGATGGTGGAGAAGTAGGAGACCCTGTTTCAACCAGTCCCCTGAAGGGAGCTAAATATCTACCAGAACACTCTGAATACCCATGAAATCAGCCTGATATGTAAGATTTACACACTTCTGGGTCTCTACGGGGGCAGGAGAGCATCAGTGGAGAGGTAAAGTGGAGTGGGAATGCTGGGGCTGATTTTAGAGGATAAACAGAAGGGGGAGGGAGACACCAGAAGTGACTTGTTGGAAAGAAATAGCCCAATATGAAAGTACCCTGTGCTTGGGGACCAGCCTCAACTTGGAGTCTGATAAAAGCAAAGAATCTTAAGGGATAACTGGTGGAATCAGGCGACCACATGCACCTATGCTCATGGTTCCAGTACGGCCGCAGCCAGTGCCCACCCATGCCTGAGTGAGCATGGAGGGGACTCCAGTCTGTGGTCCCTGAGCCTATGGCTTTCCACTGCTAGCACCACACTCAGGCTGGGTGAACCCCCACCCATGCCAGATGCCCCTCTACCCACAGCCTTCTGCATGGCATGCTCAGCCACTGGGCTGGGTGCACCCAACATGAGTTTGAACTCCAGACAGTGGTCCCGGCAGCAGCAGGCTCACCCAAGCCAATATTGCTCATCGTTTCTGTGGCATGGAGGTGCAGAGACAAGCAGAGGGCTCAGGCAACCACTGTGGTAGTGATTAGGGGGTACACACCACCTCTGAGAGGTTGCAGTGTGCAGGAGAATTTGCAAAGAGGGAGTCTGTATGTTCTGGACAATTCAGAGAGGAACAGAATGAGGCCTATCTCTGAGATGAAGTTCTAGGTGGAGAGAGCTTACTTTTCTCAAACTCTCTGAAAAGCAACAAAAAGCCACCAAAGAACAAAAACCTCTAGAGAACAAACCCTGTAAAACCAGTTTCCATAGAGCCCAGTTCCTTGATAGGGGGCAGGGTGACTCAGCCCAAGCAAGATTGACTTTCTGAAAAATAACATGGCAGGTCCCTCCCCCCAGAAGGTAAGCCAAAAGAACAAGAGAAAACTTCAAAAAGGTCTCCATAAAACTGTAAAACCCCAACATCTGGGAAAAGCAATATATTAAGCTCCAGGTACTGCCCCAAAACTTGTATAATTTATATATACAGCTTTTCTTTTCATTCTTTTTTAAAAATTTCTTTTCATTTTTTTGAAATTTGTTCTCACGATTCTTGTTCTTTTATTTTTTTTAATCTACTTATTATTACAACTTGATGTTTAATATGATATTCCATAACTTTTTAACTTGAACTTTTTCATACATATACCTGTGTTTCCACCCTTATTTATTTATTTATTTATTTATTTATTTATTTATTTTTATTTATTTATTTTTAATATACATATGTATATGTTTCAAGGTAATCTTTTTTTCCTATTCAATTTACCCCTATATATAAACCAGTCTTAATTTCCCTATATCTCTGGAAAGTTGAGTTCTCTAATAAAAATAACAAGATACACTCAGGAAGAACTGAAATACTTTCTTTGCCCACATCAAGGGTTTGTAACTACCTTCCTATCTTATTCTTCTGTCAGGGCTCTGTGTACCTGTTTTTGCCTTTGAACTACAGAACTCTTATTCCTGGGAGTCGTTTGGGCTGGGTTTTGCTTTTTTTTCCCCCTTTATCTTACTTTTGATGGTCTTTTTGTTTATTCATTTTTCTTTTTTGCCATATAAATCCTACCTTTGGGGCCCATTTTGGCTGTTTTTTTTATTTTTTTCTTTCTTTTTTCTCTTTTCTCTCTTTTCTCTTTCTTTTTGGTGATGACTTCCAATTGCTCTGAAACCTTCCAATAGACAAATTGCCTGGATTGTGATTGATATATTCAATTGTACATCCCATCAACCACCTTTCACTAAAATGATTCAGAGGAAAAACACCAAATAGAAGAAAAAATCAGAGTCTGCAACCTCTGCCATAGAACTACTGGATATGGGCATAAACAATATGATGGAAATGGAATTCAGGGTAGCAATTATCCAAGCAATAGCTAAGTTGGAAAAGATTAGTGGCTACATAGAATCTCTAAGGGTAGAAGTGAGAGATGACCTGGCGGAGGTTAAAAATGCTATCAATGACATCTAATCTAATCTAAATACTCTAACAGCTAGGGAAAGCAGAAGATCACATTAGTTGTCTAGAACTCAGACTGACTGAGAAGGAGGAGCAGGAGAAGTCTTGGAACAAATAGCTAAAATCCCATGAAAATAGAATCAGAGAAATAAATAATGCCATGAAATGTTCCAATAATTGGGATCCCTGAGGCAGTAGAGAGAGAGAGAAGACTAGAAGATATAGTTGAAAAAATCCTGGAAGAAAATTTCCCTAATCTGGGGAATGAAACAAATGTTCATGTCCTAGAGGCAGAGAGGACAGCCCCCACCCCAAGATCAACGAGGCTACAAAAACGTCCAGGACATATTTGTGAAATACATGAATCACAAATTCAAAATTATTTGACTTAAGGGCAACTAGAGGGAAGAGATGTCTTACGTACAGAGGGAGGACCATGAGAATAATGTCACACCTGTCCACAGAAACCTGGAAATCCAACTTTTGTAGCAACATGGACTGGTTTGGAAGCGATTATGCTGAGTGAAATAAGCCAAGTAGGGAAAGTCAAGTATCACATGGTGATATCACTTGTGGTGCATAAGACATAATATAGAAGACAGTAGGAGAAGAAAAGTAAATGGGAAGTAGGGTAATTCAGGGAAACATGAAATACTTTGGACACAGAAGCAAACTGACAGACTTGGAGGGAGGGGGTAGGGGGATAGGAGAGCCTGGTGGTGGGTACTGAGGGCACCTATTGCATGGAGCACTGGGTGTGGGGCATGGGCAATGAATCTTGTAACACTGAAAAAATAAAATAAATTTAAAGTTAAAAAAAAGAAACCTGGAAATCAAGAAAGGGCTGGAAATTTATATTCAGGGCACAAAAACATAAAAATAATAAACAGCCAAGTATACTTTATCCAGCAAGGTTGACATTCAAAATGGGTGGAGAAATAAAGAACTTCCAGGATGGTAACAGTCTAAAAGATTAGGTGACCATCAAGCCAGCATTAAGAGAAATGTTAAGGGACACTCTATAAAAGAGGAAATAACCCAAGAGTGACAAAGAACAGAAATTTACAGAGGCTATCTATAGAAACAAGGACTTCACAGGTAACATGATGTCAATAAAAACATATCTTTCAATAATAACATGAACAGCATAAATGCTCCCATAAAATGGCACAGGGTTGCAGAAAGGATAAGACAACAGGACCTGTCCATACGCTGTCTACAAGAGACACATTTTGAATCTAGAGACATCTAGACTGAAAGTGAGGGGATGGAGAACCATCTTCCATGTCAAGGGGCCTCAAAAGAAAGCTTGGGTGGTGTTTCTCATATTGGATAAATCAGATTTTAATTGAAGGCTGTAGTCAGAGATACAGAAGGTCACTACATCATTCTTAAAGGGTTTATGCACCAAGAAGTTCTACTAATTGTAAATATTTAATCCCTAATAAGGGAGCAACCAACTACATAAGCCAACTGTTAAGCAAAATAAAGAGTCATATTAATACAAATATATTAATTGTAGGAGATCTTAACACACCACTCTCAACAATAGACAGATCATCTAAAAGGAAATTAACAAAGAAACAAGACCTTTGAAGGACACATTGGACCAGATGGAGCTCATAGATATATTCAGAACATTCCAACCTAAAATAGCAGAATACTAATTCTTCTTGAATGCATGTGGAGCATTTGCCAGAATAGACCACATACTAGTCACAAATCAGGGCTCACCTGATACCAAAAGAGTGAGGTTATTCCCTGCATATTCTCAGACAACAATGTCTTGAAACGGAACTCAACCACAAGAAAAAAAGTTGGAAAGAATTCAAACACTTGGAAGCTAAAGACCATCTTGTTCAAGAATGTTTGAATCAACCAGGAAATCAAAGGAGAACTTAAACACTTCATGTAAAACAATGAGAATAAAGTCACATCATTCCAAAACTCATGGGGTATGGCAAAGCTGATCCTAAGAGGGAAATACATAGCCATCAAAGCCTCACTCAAAAAGATGAAAAAAGAAAGAAAGAAAGAAAGAAAAAGAAAAAAAAGAAAAAAGAAAAATCCTGAGTACACCAACTTTCTTTACATCTTAAAGAACTGGAAAATCAACAACAAATTAAGTCAACCTCACACATATGAAGGGAAATAATTAAGAGATCAAGAGCAGAGATCAAGGAATTAGAAACTAGAGATACAGTAGGACACATCAGTGAAACTAGAAGCTGGTTAGTTGAAAGAATTAATAAGACTGATAAACCATAAGCCAAACTAATCCCAAAGAAAATATAGAGAGCCCAATTTAATAAAATTATGAATTAAAAGGGAGATATTGTGACTAATGCCAAGGAAATAGAAACAATCATCAGAAATTATTATCAGCAGCTATATGCCAATATGTTAAACAACCTAGAAGATATGGATGCATTCATGGAAACCTACAAACTTCCAAGACTGAAACAGGAAGAAAATGACAATCTGAATAAACCAATATCTAGTAATGAGATTGAAGCAGTGATTAAAAACCTCCCAAATACAAGAGCCCAAGACCTGATAGATTCTCTGGGTAATTTTACCAAACATTCAAAGAAGATATAATACCTATTCTCCTGAAGCTCTTTCAAAAAATAGAAAAAGAAGGAAAACTTCTAGATTCTTTCTATGAAGCCACCATTAATTTAATTTCCAAACCAGGCAAAAAGGAGAATTTCAGAACAATATCCCCAATGCATATAGATGCCAAGATTCTCAACAAGTTCCTAGCTAATAGGATTCAACTGTACATTAAAAAATTATCCATGATGACCAGGTGGAATTTATCCCTGGGATTCAAGAATGGTTCAACATTCACAAATCATTCAATGTAATAGAACAAATCAACAAGAGAAGAGAGAAGAACCACATGGTCCTCTCAACTGATGGAAAAAAAAGTTGACAAAATACAATATCTGTTCCTAATTAAAACTCTTCAAAGGATAGGGGTAGAGGGAACAGTCCTTAACCTCATAAAATCTATCTACAAAAAAACCCACAGCAAATATCATTCTCAATGGGGAAAAGTTAGCAGTCTTCCCATTGCAATCAGGAACAATACAAGGATGCCCACTCTCACCACTATTACTCAACTTAGTGTTAGAAGTCCTAGCAGCAGCAATCAGACAATAAAAAGAAATAAAATGTCTTCAAATTGGCAAAGAACTCAAACTCTCCCTCTTTGCAGATGACATGATACTCTATACAGAAAACTCAAAAGACTCCACCCCTAAACTACTAGAATTCATACAGCAATTCAGTAATGTGACAGGATACAAAAATCAATGCACAGAAATCAGTTGTGTTCTTAAACACTATTAATGCAAATATAGAAAGAGAAATTAGAGACTCAATTCCATTTATTATAGCACCAAAACCCATAAGACACCTTGGAATAAACCTAACCAAAGAAGTAAAGGATCTATACTCGAGGAACTACAGAACATTCATGAAAGAAATTGAAGAGGACAAAAAAAGATGGAAAAACATTCCATGCTCATGGATTGGAAGAATAAACATTGTTAAAATGTCTATAGGGTGTCTAGGTGGCTCAGTGTGTTAAGCCTCTGCCTTCAGCTCAGGTCATGATCTCAGGGTCCTAGGATCGAGGTCCGCATTAGTCTCTGTGCTCAACAGGGAGCCTGCTTCCTCCTCTCTCTCTGCCTGCCTCTGCCTACTTGTGATCTCTCTGTGTGTCAAATAAATAAAAAAAAGTCTTTAAAAAATGTCTATAGTGCCCAGAGCAATCATACTTTTAATGCTATCCCAATCAAAATTCTACCAGCATTTTTCAAACTGCTGGAACAAAGATTCCTAAATCTTATATGGAACCAGAAAAGACCCAAATTCTTAAGGAAATATTGAAAAAGAAAAACACAGCAGGGAGCATTACTTTGCCTGACATCAAGCTGGGATCACCAAGACAGCATGGTACAGGCACAAAAACAGACACATAGACTAATGGAACAGAGTAGAAAGTGGAGATATGGACCCACAACTCTATTGTCAAATAATCTTCGACAAGGAAGGAAAAAATATCCAGTGGAAAAAAGGCAGTCTCTTCAATGAATGGTGCTGGGAAAATTGGACAGCCATATATAGAAGAATGAAACTAGACCATTCTCTTATACCATACACAAAGATAAACTGGAAATGGATGAACAACCTCAACATGAGGCAGAAATCTATCAAAATCCTAGAAGAGAACATAAGAAGTAACCTCTGGGACATCAGCCAGAGCAACTTCCTTCAGAACACAAGTCCAAAGTCAAAGGAAACAAAAGTGAAAATGAATTTTTTGGATTTCATCAAAATAAAAAGCTTCTGCAATGTAAAACAAACAGTCAACAAAACAAAGAGTCAACCCATGGAATGGGAAATTATATTTGCAAATGGCACTACAAAGGGCTGATATCCAAGATCTATACAGAACTCTCAAACTCAATACCCCCAAAAAAGATGATCACATCAAAAAATACTATGCCTGCATCAAAAGGATGAATATCCAACTTTTGTAGCAATATGGACTGGACTGGAAGAGATTATGCTGAGTGAAATAAGCCAAGTAGAGAAAGTCAAGTATCACATGGTTTCATTTACTTGCGGTGCATGAGGGGTAACCTAGAGGACAGTAGGAGAAGGAAAGTAAATGGGAAGTAGGGTAATCCAGGGAGAGAAATGAAACAACAGAGACTTTGGACACAGAAACAAACTGAGGGACTTGGAGGGAGGGGGTGGGGGGATGGGAGAGCCTGGTGGTGGGTACTGCGGGCACCTATTGCATGGAGCACTAAGTATGGGGAATGGAGAATGAATCTTGGAACACTGGAAAAAAAATTAAGTAACAATACAAGAAAAGAAAAAAAAAAACTAGTAGAAGACATGAACAGACACTTCTCCATAGAAGACATACAAATGGCTAACAGACACATGAAAAATGTTCGCCATCATTAGCTGTCACAGAAATTCAATTCAAAATGGCATTGAGATTCCACCTTGGCCAGAGTGGCCAACATTAACAGGACAGGGAACAAGTGTTGGAGAGGATTTGGAGAAAGGGGAACTCTCTCACATTGTTATTGGGAATGTTAGTTGATGCAGCCACTTTGGAGAGCAGTGTGGAGATTCCTTAAAAATTTTAAAAAAGAGCTACCCTATGACCCTGCAATTGCACTGCTGGGTATTTACCCCAAAGATATAGATTGAGTGAAAAGAAGGGCCATATGTACCCCAATGTTCATAGCAGCAATGGCCACAATTGCCAACCTGTGGAAAGAGCCAAGGTGCCCTTCAACAGATGAATGGATAAAGAAGATATGGTCCATATATAAAATGGAATATTGTGCCTCCATCATAAAGGATTAATACCCAACTTTTGTAGCAACATCGACTGGATTGGAGGAGATTATGCTGAATGAAATAAGCCAAACAGAGAAAGTCAAGTATCATATGGTTTCACTTACTTGTGGAGCATAAGGAGTAACATGGAAGACATTAAGAGAAGGAAAGAAAATGTGAACTTGGGGTAAATCAGATTGGGAGATGAAGCATGAAAGACTGTGGACTCTGAGAAATAAACTGAGGGTTTGGAGGGAAGGGGAGTGGGGGGATGTGTGAGCCTGGTGGTGGGTATTAAGTAGGATACGTAATGCTTGGAGCACTGGGTGTGGGGCATAAACAATGAATCTTGAAACACTGAAAAAATAATATAAATTATATTAAAAATTCAATGATAGCATTTCTTTTGCTCGAGGATATTCAGTTCATAGATGGAAGGTTTGATATAACTAAATACACAAAGTAAAATTTTAATGTCATTTTCTGGGCACCTAGGTGGCTCAGTGGGTTAAATCCTCTGCCTTCAGCTCAGGTCATTATCTCAGGCTCCTGGGATCGAGGCCGGCATCAGGCTCTCTGCTCAACAGGGAGCCTGTTTTCCCCTCTCTCTCTGCTTGCCTCTCTGCCTAGTTGTGATCTCTCTCTGTGTCAAATGAATTAAAAAAATATTTTAAAAATATCATTTTCTGGCAGTAACAATAAAAAGAAATTACTAAGTGCCCTTTGAATTCTGAAGAGATGCAGCTTTCTGGGTATCTGAGTCAACAACATCACAAAGATGTCAACCAAATATATAAATCTGACTCTTAATTATCACTCAGTCACTTTACAGATATGATACTGAGTTTAGCAAAACTATTAATAACACAGGAGCCAACTCTGTTATATCCTCAGTGTGGCACCACACATTCTAGTGAATGCATGCACATAAGCACATGCATGAGAGTGGGAATGCACATGTACACACTTGCACACACATGTCTACATATATGCAGAAAAAAGGTGAAGCAAATTGCAAATATTTCCTCAAAATACATATAGACCCTTCTGAAATGCATGGGATATCAGAGAATTACCTTGTATAGAGCTAATTAAATTTATGTGGAAAGTATTATATGCCAGAAGTAAGACAAATTCTTTTCCTCTGATTAACCTGTGTTAATTCCCTACCAGAAGCTTATAAAGGTGGGATAGAGTCTGAGGGTAAGGCAGTACTCTTTGAGAGAAGTCAGGAAACAACCATGGGGCAGACAGTGCAATCTGAGATGATTGAGGAGAGAATATTCCCTATTCTTTTTTTTAAAGATTTTATTTATTTATTTGACAGAGAAACACAGCGAGAGAGGGAACACAAGCAGGGGGAGTAAGAGAGGGAGAAGCAGGCTTCCCCCCAAGCAGGGAGCCTGATGCCAGGCTGGATCCAGGGACTCCGGGATCATGACCCGAGCTGAAGGCAGTCGCTTAACCAACTGAGCCACCCAGGCACCCCGACTATTCTTGGAACACATCTATTAGCAGTGGCATTCCAGAGATGCCTCTCCCAGGACAAAAGAGTTGGTTAGCACCATTTCCCTTTAACTGCTCCTCAGCATAAGTGCAGAGATGCCTGCTGAAAGCTGCTGACCCTGTTTAGTCTGCTTTGCTCCAAATATCAAGTCCCTGAATTATGGCATGGCTGTCCTTCTCAATCAAATCTGTATTAGTCCCCAGCACAGCAAGACCCTCTCTCAGAAGATCACCGCAGGTCCTCAACACATAAGGTCTCTTAAGTTTAGAGTTTTAAAAATCAGCAGGCTTTGGCGGGATAGAGCCCAAAGTACACTGTGCTGCTTCAGCAGGCAAGCAACCTAGATACAGACAGCATGAAAACAGCCATCTGAAAAATGTCTGAGACATAGGAGTGGAAATTGTTTGCTCTTCTGGGAGTGCTTCTCTGAGAGCAGAAAGTGCAGAAGCCCCTCTCTGGAGACAAAGGAGCTGGCTGGCACTATTTCTGTCCCCCACTCCTCGTCACACATCAACTTCGGTGAACAACACAGCACTAACACTGTTTGTCTAACCTGCTTACACCTTGCCCTATCCTTTGTGCTTTGCTGGCACTGCTTTTCTTAGGTAAGTGTACCTAAGGACCAACAGAGCAGGACACTTCTTAAAAAGTCCAGCAGAAACACCTGCATGCATTATGTCTACAAACCATAGAATTCTGAAAGGCTTCATACCTACTAGAAGTAACATCAGGTCTAATTTAACAAGCAGACCAAAGCACATCTAGTTAAAACTCATCATTCTCTGGCCAATGTTTAAATACTGAAGGCAAAGCAATACACTGAAGGCAAAGCAAGCCTCTGCAGATGGTGGATCAGAGGCATGGAGCAACCACAACACAGAAGAGTGCAAACAGCATAAAACAGAGACACTCCTTGAAGTGTCAGGCCTTGGCAACTATACATCTTTTCTTCATAAAGCTATTACTCTTAGGAGCAGAAAACTGAACAGGCTTTTCTTATGCACAAAAGAAGACAGAAACCTAGAAAAAATACCAAGATGGAGGGATTCATCCCAAAAG
The DNA here is from genome assembly GCA_004023965.1 of Spilogale gracilis. Taxonomy (NCBI): domain Eukaryota; kingdom Metazoa; phylum Chordata; class Mammalia; order Carnivora; family Mephitidae; genus Spilogale; species Spilogale gracilis. The sequence continues at coordinate 10,084 of PITA01002389.1, read as the reverse complement.
AAAGTATAGGACAATGTCATGGCCAGAATTCTATTCAAAACAGATATAAGTAATGGCTGATGGAGACTTTAAAGCAACAATCACAAGGATACTTGCTGGGCTTGATAAATCATGGAAGACATCAGAGAGATGCTTACTGCACAGATAGAGCTAAAAAAATCAAATATGAAAAAGACAATAACTAAGATTTAGAACAATCTGATGGAAGAAGAAGAATGAGTAAGTGATCCAAAAGATTTAATAATGGCAAATATTAAGGCTGAACCAAAGAAAGAAAAATGATGGATCATGAGAATACACTGTGGACTCAGTGACTCCAGCAAACATAATAATATTCCTATCATTAGATCCTAGAATAAGAGAGAGAAAAGTGGGCAGAAGTATTATTTAAGGGAATAATAGTGAAAAACTTCCTTAATCTGAGGAAAGAAACAGACATCCAGAACCAAGAGGCACAGAGAACTTGCACCAAAATCAATAAAGGCAGGCCAACACCAAGATATATTGTAATGAAATTTGCAAACTATAGTGATAAAGAAAAAAATCTTAAAACCAGCAAGACAAAAGAATCCTCTAACTCACAGGGAAGACCCACAAAGTAGCAGCAGATCTATCGCAGAAACTTGGCAACTGAGATAAAGTGGCATGATATATAAAGTGTGCTGAATGGGAAAAATCTGCAGCAAGTAATATTCTATCCAGTAAAGCAATCATTCAGAATTGAAGGAGAGATAAAGTGTTTCCCAGACCAAAAAAAAAAAAAAAGAAAAGAAAAGAAAAAGAAAAAAAAATAAAGGAGTTCATGACCACTAAATCAGTCCTGGAGAAATATTAAAGGGGAATTTTTGAGTGCAAAGGGAGACCAAGAGTGACAAAGACAGCAAAGGAACAGAGAAAAATCTCCAGACAAAAATGTCAAAGCAAGTAATAAAATGAAAATAAATACATACCTATCAATAATTACTATGGATGCAAATGACCTAAATGTTCTAATTAAAAGACATAACATGTCAGAATGGATAAAAAACAAGACCCATCTATATGCTACCAACAAGGGACTCATTTTAGATCCAAAGACACCTGAAGATTGAAAGTGAGAGGATGGAGAAATATTTGTCATACAAAAGGACATCAAAAGAAAGCCAAAATAGAAATAACTATATTGGACAAACTAGACATTAAAACAATGACTATAGGGCACCTGGTGACTCAGTGGGTTAAAGCCTCTGCCTTCCACTCAGGTTATGATCCCAGGGTCCTGGGATCAAAGCCCATGTCAGGCTCTCTGCTCAGCAGGGAACCTGTTTCCTCCTCTATCTCTGCCTGCCTCTCTGCCTACTTGTGAGCTCGCTCTCTGTCAAATAAATAAATAAAATCTTTAAAAAAATAAAAACAATGACTGTAATAAGTCATGAAAAAGGGCACTATCATAATAAAAGGGACAATCCAAAAAGAAGATCTAACAATTACAAGTATTTATGCCCCCCAACTTGGGAGCACCCAGACACACACACACACACACACACACACACACACACACACACACACACACATAACAATAAACATAAAGCAACTTATTGATAATAATACAATAATAGTAGGAGACTTTGACATTCCACTTACATCAATGGATAGATAATCTAAATAGAAAGTCAAGGAAACAATGGCTTTGAATGAAACACTAGATCAGATGCATTTAACAGATATATTCTGAACCTTCCTTCCTAAAGCAGCAGCATATGTATTCTTTCAAGTACAAATGGGAAATTCTCCAAGAATAGATCCCATATAAGATCACAAATCAGGCCTCAACTGGTACAAAAAGATTGAGATCATATCATGCCTATTTTTCTGACCACAACACTATGAAACTTGAAGTCAATCATGAGAAAAACTTTGGAAAGACCACAAATACATGGAGTCTAAACAACATGCTACTGAACAATCAATGGGTAAACCAGGAAATTAAAGAAGAAATAACAAAATACAGGGAAATAAATGAAAATGAAAACACAACAGTTCAGAACCTTTGGGACACAGCAAAAGCAGCATAAAAAGGAAATATGTAACAATATAGGCCTACTTTCAGAAGCAAGAAGAACCTCAAACAAACAAGTTAACCTTACACCTAAAGGAGCTAACAAAAGAAAAACAAAGCCTAAAGCTGGCAGAGGAGAAATAATAAAGATTAAAGCAGACATATATGATATAGCAACTAAAACAACAACAACAACAACAACAACAACAACAAAAACAACAACATAAAAACAGTAGAAGAGATCAATAAACTAGGAGTTTTTTCTTTTAAAAAATAATAAAATTAATTACCCACTAGCTAGACTTATCAAAAAGAGAAAAGACCCAGATAAAGAAAATCACAAATAAGAGAGGAGAAAAAACAACCAACACCACAGAAATACAATTATAAGATAATATTATGAAAAATTATATGCCAACAAATTAGACAACCTGGAAGAAATGGATAAACTCCTAGAAACATATATAACTACAAAAACTGAAAGAGGAAAAATAGCAAACATGCACAAATAACCAGCAAATAAATTAAATCAATAATTAAAAAATCTCTCAACAAATAAAAGTCCAGGGCCAGATGTCTTCCAAGGGGAATTATACCAAACATTTAAAGAAGTTACTACCTATTCCTCTAACATTTTACCAAAAAATAGAAATGTAAGAAAAAATCAAAATTCATTCTGTGAAGCCAGCATTACCCTGATTCCAAAACTAGACAGACTCCACCAAAAAAGAGAACTACAGGCCAATATCCCTGATGATCATGGTCACAAAAATTCTCAACAAAATATTAGCAAGCCAAATCCAACAGGACATTAGAAGAATCATCCACCATGATCAAGTGGGATTTATTCCTGGGCTGCAAGTATGGGTCAATATTTGCAAATCAATCAACATGATGCAACACGTTAATAGAAGCAATAAGAATCATATAATACTTTCAGTAGATGCAGAAAAAGCATTTGACAAAGTATAACATCCATTCATGATACAAACCCTCAACAAAGGGTAGAGGGAACATACTTCAGGATAATTAAGGCCATGCAGGAAAAACCCACAGCTTATATCATCCTCAATATAGAAAACCTGAAAGCTTTTCCTTTAAGGTCAGGAATAATACAGGGATGTCCACTCTCACCACTGTTATTTTTTTAAGATTTGTTTATTTATTTGGTGGGAGAGGGAGAGAAAGTCTTTAGCAGATCCCTTGCTAAATGAGAGCCTGATGTGAGGCTTGATCTCACAACCCTGAGATCACAACCTGAGCTGAAACTGAGAGTTGGATGCTTAATGGACTGCACCACCCAGGTGTCCCTCTCACCACTGTTATTTAACATAGCAATGAAAGTCCTAGTCTCAGCAACCAGATAACAAAAAGAAATAAATGGTATCCAAATGAGCAGGTAAGAAGTCAAACTTTCACTACTTGCAGACAGCATACTTTACATAGAAAAGCTGAATTGGTAGAACTAATACACAAATTCAGTAAAGTCATAGGATACAAAAGCAACATACAGAAATCTGTTGCATTATCTATACACTGATAATGAAGCGGAAAGAGAAATCAAGAAATCAAACCTATTTACAATTGCATAAAAAACCATGGGATACCTAAAAATAAACCTAACCAAAGAGGTAAAAGAAATATACTCTGAAAACTGTAAAATATTTATGGAAAAAAAAAGGATGATGCCACAAAGAAATGGAAAGACATTCCATGATCATGGATTAGAAGAAGCAATATTGTTAAAACATCTATATTACCCAACACAAACTACACATTTAATGCAGTCCTTATCATAATAACACCAGAATTGTTCACTGAACTTGAATAAGCAATCCTAAAATATGTATGGAAACACAAAACACACCAAATATCCAAAGCAATCTTTAAAAAGAAAAACAAAACTGGTGTCATCACAATTCTGGACTTCAAGCTATGTTACAAGGCTATAGTAATTAAGACAGTATGGTACTGGCACAAAAACAGGCATGTAGGTCAATGGAACAGAATAGAAAATCTAGAAATGAACCCACAACTATATGGTTAACTGATCTTTAACAAAGCAGAGAGGAATATCCAATAGGAAAAAGAGAGTCTCTTCAACAAATGGTGTTGGGAAAACTGGAGAGCAACATGCAGCATGATGAAACCGGCCCATTTTCTTACACCATATACAAAAATAAACTTAAAATGGATGAAAGACCTAAATGTGAGACAGGAAACAATCAAAATCTTAGAGAAGAATACAGGCAGTAATCTCTTTGATATTGGCCATAGCAACTTCTTACAAGATATGTCTCCTCTGGCAAGGGAAATAAAAGTAAAAATAAACTGTTGGGACCCCATGGGGATAAAAAGATTCTGCACAGTGAAGGAAACACTCAACAAAACTAAAAGGCAACCAATGAAATGGAGAAGATATTTACAATCACATGTTGGAAAAAGGTTTAGCATCAAAAATCTATAAAGAATCTATCAAACTCAATACCCCAAAAGCATATAATGCAGTTAAGAAATGGGCAGAAGACATGAACAGACATTTTTTCAAAGAATACATACAGATGAATAACAGACACATAAAAAGATGCACAATATCACTTATCATCAAGGAAATAAAAATCAAAACTGCAATGAGATTTCATATCACACCTGTCAGAATGACTACAATTAACAACACAGGAAACAACAGATGTTGTAAGGATACAGAGAAGGGGGAATCCTCTTGCACTGTTTATTGGAATGCAAACTGGTGCAGCCACTTTGGAAAACATGGAGATTCCTCAACAAGTTAAAAATAGAACTACCCTACAACTCAGCAATTGCACTACAAGGTATTTACCCAAGGGATATAAAAATGCTGATTCAAAGGGACATGTGCACCACAATGTTTATAGCAGCATTATCCACAATGGCTCAAATATGGAAAGAGCCCAAATACCTCTCGACTGATGAATGGACATAGAAGATGTGGTACATATATATAATGGATTAGTACTCAGTCATAAAACAGAATGAAATCTTGCAATTTACAATGATGTGGATAGAGCTAGAGAGTACTGTGCAAAGCAAAATAAGTCGACCAGAGTAAAACAAATACTATATGATCTCACTCACATGCGGAATTTAAAAAAGAAAACACTTAAATATAGGGAAAAAAGAGAGAAGCAAACCAGCAAATAGGTACTTAACTACAGAGAACAAACTGAAGACTATTGGATGGGAGGTGGGTGGGGGTGATGGGTTAAATAGGTGATGGGTGTTAAGGAAGGCACTTGTGATGAGTGCTGGGTGTTTGTGTAAGTGATGAATAGCTAAATTCTACATCTGAAAATAATATTATACTCTATGTTAACTAACTGGAATTTAAATAAAAGCTTGAAAAGGAAAGAAATAAATATGTATGAACAAGCAAAAAAATTTAAAGGGGGTTGGGGAAATTACTTGGGAAATGTTCTCTCCAATATTTTATACTTAGCAGCCAGCATATTGATTCTTTCATACAAATACTTATTGATTGCCTACTATGTAATAGGTTTTATATTAGAGGTTGGATGTACAATGAGTTAAATAGATTTGTGGAATTTGTTATACAGTAGAGAACACAGATAATAAGTAAACAGACACCAAAATATTACTCATAATCCCCTTATGCAATTCCTAAATCTTGCTGCGTGTTCAGAATTACCTGGGACTTTGGTGCAAATACAGTTGCGGTTCTACCATACATACTTCAAGGAACCTGGAACTATGTGTGCATTAGTGTTCCAGGTGATTCTAATACATAGGAAAGTGAGAATCACTCATCCAGTAGTTTGAACAAAGATTTAGGTAATAGTCAAGTTGTAAGGGAAGTTCGAATGCCCTATAATCCAGTGCTTCTCAAACTTCCATGTGCATTCAAATCACGTAGGAATCTCACTAAAATACACATTCTGAATCATTAAATTTAAGGTAGGTAGCCGAGATTCTGCATTTAAGACAAGATTTTAAGTGAGAATCTGACCTTATATAGAAAGTTGTAGTTCATAGTGTGCATTCCCAAACTTGGCTATTTCTATATCAGATTTTGATCATTCTCATTCATCTCATACCCTTTTCATTGAAGTTTGGGAACAGGAATCAGAATTTTCTGAAGGTGCTAACTAAATCTGTAAATGCCTCAAGTGATTTTGATATACACTGAAGTTTGAAAACTGCTTCTTTCAGGAAAGAAGGAAAACAGTGACTAGGAATCATTCACATGTGTGAAGCATGCTTCAGTTCCTCCCTTTACTCTAGGTTGATGGTTCACCAACCTGGAAACACATTAGAAATACGTGTGGAGAGGTTTAAAAATATACCGATGTCCACACTAATTGAATCTGAATCTGTGGGTGTGGGCCCCAGGCATCTGTTTTTTGTTTGTTTGTTTGTTTGTTTGTTTATTTTGGAAAGCTCCCTTGGTGATTCCAATGTACATACAGGACTGAGAACAACTGCTTTGGATAAAGTGCCTTTTTATTTAAACTTAGGGATGCAGTTGATCTAAGTAGAAATTGTGGAATTAAGAGAGTGTGTCAGCTCATTTCTGAGTCCTTGCCATAAGCATTCTTTCTGCCAAATTACCTTGGTGTTCCTATTATAGTGACTCATTGACCTCAGGTGACCCATGTCTTGGCTTTCTCCCTTCTCTTTGGAATCAATCCTGGGCATCAACCCCCCTGAGACTTCTCTTCTCTTTCCTGCTAGAGAGTAGAAACAGATTAATCAGAAAAAGCAATCCCAGGGCATGTTTAAATTAATATGATTTCCTACTTTGATACCATACTATGTTAACCCCATTTGAATAGACTTTCAGGCTCCCCTGAAGTTAGGAATTTCAAGCATGACTCTTAGGAATAATATCTGAGCTTCAAATGAGCAGTTTCCTACTCCAATGATCCTTAGCCCTGGCCTTGCTTATGGAAGGACTCCTTGTTTTGTGGTTGATTTCATTATGAAAGGCATTTTCTTTTCTTTCATAAATACTGCCCAGCATATTATATGATGATCTGTGGAGGTGTTTTTTATAGAGGGAAATGATAACTGTCCAAGGAAATCATTCTGACTGCTGTTTCTCTTGTTATGAAAAAGGAATTTAACAATTTTTTAAGTATATCCTTTTCTAAGAATGAGGAGGTGGGGAAGTCTTTGATGAAGGCTCTGTAATTAGGGAAACAGAGGAAAACATGATGCACAAATATGAAAAATTAGCTACTTCCAAAAGGAAACTGTTATATCAACATCAATTATTATTTATTGAGAACCTACTGGGTATATAACATTGGGCTAACAATTTGAAAAATTACATGGAATACATAGGTATAAAACATAATTACCAGGAACTATTTTTGGCTATTTGTTTAAACTCATTATAGCAAGGACGAGCAACTCAGGCTGCTTGTAATTTGGTCTCATTTATAAAACTGATTCCTAGGGAGACAGGCTCAGAAAGATAGAAAATAAGCCATATTGAAATATTATTTTCCAATATTCTGATAATTAAAATACATATACAAAGGTGGGGTCAAATGCTATAATTTCAAGTATATGATTCTCAAATTTCAGTCATCAGCCCATTGCCAGAGGAAGTATAGGATCCAGCACACTGCCTGAGAGTTCCTTCACTTGTCATTCTTAAGTACTGTGGATTTGAACCTATCAGTGTGTATGCAGCTATGTGTATATCATTGAGATATAAGGAAAAAGAAATGAGACTCATTCCAGAATTCACACACAGGAAGTATTCTCACTTCCTTATGCTTCTGGATGACAAATCATACATTTATACCTCTTCTCTTTTGAAAATAGAGATTGAACTATTGACACAATCACCTGAAAATATAACCTAATATATTTCTATTTGAGCTGAATAGTTTGTTCTATAGACATATGAAAAGTGCCAGGACACACTGACTGGAAGATTCATGCCCGAGAACGACTAAGATGATCTGAAATTTTCATGAACATCCACTTCTCCTAAAATACAGAAATTGGCCATGCTACTTAAAATTCAGAGAAAATTGATATTTGATATAAATTTCCATGCTAATCAATCGATCATTTTTAGTATTTTGATTGAGCTTAATTCTATTATTTAGAGTAGAAATCAATTTTGCAAATATTTTATTTCATGTATTCATAAACATATATTTTGCACTTCCAGAAAATATCCAAAGTGTTTACCTTATTAGGTAAGAAAAAACAGATTGAGGAAAACTTAACACATGCTTTTATCATTCCAGGATGTCTTTAGTCTATTGCATACAATCCCTTGAAACTGATGCATTTGAACAGTCTAGGGAGGCACAATATCTATATTATAGGTTATCTTTCCAATTTTGTTTGATAATTATGATTTTCCCTGGGTCTGTGAGGGTATATTTATCTGTTTGGCTTGAGTATATTCTCTCTGAAGGTAGGCCAAGGTGAGAAACTTTCTATAGGTGAGGAAATAACTTGGATGGATTTTCTAGAAAGTCATTGAATAATATTTAGTGTTACTTCTCAAAATTTACTATATTTAAAGCACATAGTGTGGTCACAGTTCAGGTTGGAAATAGGGTGTCAAATTCTACCAACTACTAGGCAGTTAGTATTGTTAAAAAGGAGGAGAAAGACTATATCTGAATAAACAGGGAAAGGAAGAAGGAAGAAAAGAAATGGGAAAACACCTCCATGTGTATTATGAGACAAACATACTGGGCATAAAAACATGCCTATCAAGTTCATCAGCTCCTACTGTTTTCAAAGAGATTATATAATCATAAAGCATTACATGTAATCAAGTTAGGGAAAATAGTTACTCCTTTTTAGTTCACATGTCTTATCTATGATCTTAAAAGAAACCATTAGTGAAACAAATTCCATAACAATGTAATGTATAACTTTCCATAGTTTTTTTAAAAGATTTTATTTATTTATTTGACAGAGAAACACAGTGAGAGAGGGAACACAAGCAGTGGGGGGGGGGTGAGAGAGAGAGAGAGAGAGGTAGGCTTCCCACCTAGCAGGGATCCCGATGTGGGGCTCGATCCTGGGTCTCTGGGATCATTACCTGAGCTGAAAGCAGTCGCTTAACCAACTGAGCCACCCAGGCGCCCCAACTTTCCATAGTTATCAGGCATTTCTACACACTGAACAAGCAGATGCTCTGTCTTTGTTCTGAACTATCTTTTAAAGGATATGTGTATGATGAACATCCTTGCTAGATAGAGATAGTGTCTCCAGCTGGAATGAAGGGAAGATTTACTTCTGTAAATATACTAAAAATAATGTCTCTCTAGGGAAAAGATCAGGCATTCTGATGGCCTATTATTAACTGTTTAGGTTAAGCTTGAAGTTTCTGGGCACCTGGGTGACTCAGTTGGTTAAGCAACTGCCTTTGGCTCAGATCATGATCCCAGAGTCCTGGGATAGAGTCCCACATCAGGCTCCCATCTCAGTGGGGACTCTGCTTCTCCCTCTGACCTTCTACCCTCTCGTGCTCTCTCTGTCTCTCGCTCTCTCTGTCTCTCCATCTCAAATAAATAAAATTTAGCAACAATAACAAAAAGCTTGAAGTTCCTTTCCTATAATGCAACCCACTGCCTATACAAATGTTACCTGGCCCTCTTTAGATTGCCCTTGGGAACTGGGGTTTATGAACTTAAACAATTGTTAATACTTTGGGTACTGCTATTACTATGAATAGTAAATTTCTCTTTGTCTCTAATCCAGGATTCTCACATTTTCTGCTAGACTAACTCATTAGCTTGCAAGTAGGGTAAAATCTCAGACCCTTCCTGGTTCTTGACTAACAATAGAATGTCAGCTCTAAAAGAAACATTAGGCCAACAGACACATGAAAAAATGTTCAGCGTCACTAGCTATCAGGGAAATTCAAATCAAAACCACTCTAAGATACCACCTTACACCAGTCAGAATGGCCAAAATTAACAAGACAGAAAACAACAAGTGTTGGAGAGGCTGCGGAGAAAGGGGAACCCTCTTACACTGTTGGTGGGAATGTAAACTGGTGCAGCCGCT
>PITA01002388.1:81173-162816 GCA_004023965.1 Spilogale gracilis | reverse complement strand
AATTTAAAAATGGATATAGGAACACCTGGGTGGCTCAGTTGTTAAACGTGTGCCTTAAGCTCAGGTCATGATCCTGGGGTCCTGGGATAGAGCCCCGCATCGGGCTCAGCGAGAAGCCTGCTTCTCCTCCCATGCCCACCCCAACACTTGTGTTCCTCCTCTCACTGTCTCTCTCACTCTCTTTCTCTGTCAAATAAAGCATTAAAAAAATCTGAAAAAAATGGATATAAAACTTAGACATTTCTCCAGAGAAAATACACAAATGGCCCATAAGCACATTAAAAGATGTTCAACATCATTATTTATTAGATAAACACAAAGCAAAATCACAATGAGATACCATTTCAAACCCACTGAGGGAACTATAAAAAAATTATTTCAAAATAATAAATAATAGTGTTGGTAAGGAAATGGAAAAATTGGAGCCTTCAAACATTGCTAGTGGGAATGTAAAATGGTTTGGCCACTTTGGAAAACAATTTGGAAGTTCCTTGAATACTTAAAAATAGAATTAGCATTTAATCCATTAATTCTACTACTAGATATTATTGACCTAAATAAAGAGGAAAATTGAGACAAGCTCAAAGAGATGAGTTTATTTGGAATAGTGGAAGATTATGATTCAGGATAAGCAAACTAGCAAGTCACAGGCGAGTCCATTGAGGATTTGGTGTAGGTTGCATTGAGGGCTAGAAAATGTAAAGAAGGGGGAGTTTAGTTAAGAGTCAGTTAGAATCAAAAACAAATGGAGACCAGCCTTGAAAACTACCCAAGCAGACAAAACCAATCCAGTTGCACAAACAAAGCTTAATTCAGTGCACCTTGTGAGACCAACACAACTTGGGTCACCTCCTGTTTATATCTCTGGCAAAACTTCCCAAGGTTGATATGAGACAACCTTTGATCAACCCCCCCATCATCCAAGAGAATTCCAATGTTATCAGTTTTCTGTAAATCATGAATTTATGGGAAATTTAGTCTATTGGCCTCAAGTTTTATCTTCCTGAGGGTACATGAGTAAAATTTTACATTTTATACCCTCCAGTGCTATTTTGGATTAAAATTCTTTCACATTTGCCCCCTTTAATCAAGATCTTTCACAGAAAACATCACTGATCAGGTAAGTCATTCAGATGCTGTTTGTTAACTTTTTATATATGATCCTCGGAGCTAAGAAGACCATCCTCAGGCATCTTTTCCCATGAAGGAGGGAAAGGGAATTTCATTTGACCTCATTTGACAAGAGAATTGGAAAATGAAGAATTTCAGTATGTCCCTCTTAGGTAGATGATACATACATTTGGGAAGAGGGCATTTTTTTTGGAAACAAAAGAAAAAGGTTAATAGTTTGAGCAAATCATAAATTCAGTTTCTGAGTTTTGGAGAGCAGCCAATTGAGAAAATTTTGAGATGCCAGGTTGAAAGCATCTTCAGATGGACTGAGGGCAGGCAGTAATGCAATCTGACAAACTTTTCTGGTTTGAGGTTGCAGTCTCTGGTGATCCTTCTGAATGGCCACATAGCAGAAGGCATGAAGACTGTCCATACAGGAGCTGCTGTGATGACTTCTCTGAAGTTAATATCAGGTTGTCTTGCTTTAGCTAGAATGACATTGAGAAAACGGCAGTTTTAGTTTCAAAATGATTGCAAGTCAAAGGAGTAGGGGAAAGTTGGAAGTATTAGTTTGGGGAGCTTTAGCTACACATTTTTTACATGTTTTAGAAAAACTCAGAACTCAGTGCAGCTAATGGGTAGAAAGCAAATTTCAAAGATAATTAATAGCACTGAAAACTGATATCCATAAAGGTGCATTATTAAAATACATTTTTTTCTAATCATCCCCATTTTCTATCAAAAATAATCATAGTAAGATTAATTTGTTTCTAAATTAAGTTCAGTCTTAATAAACTTGACCTGATTATTTATACAAGTGCAGCAAGTGATTGTCCGTATAGGTTTTGTAAAATCTATATTGCTGAAACTTTTCATAAGGAATCTCAGATCGGCTTTTCAATATCTCTTAAAGCTAGAAAGTCAAGCCAGAACTTATCCAATTATATCCAGTTGCAAGAAGACCAAACTTTTATTGAACATATATATACTACATATACTGTCAGGAAAAATAAGGATATTTAATAAGAGCTTCCAAATTCTGGAGAGATCAGGTGGGGAATAAAAGATGAGTGATTTAACTTTTGTGCAAAGATACATTTTCTTAAAAGAGAAAAGAAAAAGTGGTTTTTAAACCTAGAAAACAAAACATTAACTAACAAGGAAAATTTATTTATTTATTTATTTATTTATTTATTTATTTATTTATTTATTTATTTATTTTTAAAGATTTTATTTATTTATTTGACAGAGAGAAACACAGCCAGAGAGGGAACATAAGCAGGGGCAGTGAGAGAGGGAGAAGCAGGCTTCCCGCGGAGCAGGGAGCCTGACATGGGCCTCAATCCTGGGTCTCCAGGATCATGATCTGAGCTGAAAGCAGTCGCTTAACCAACTGAGCCACCGAGGCGCCCCAACAAGGAATATTTAAAATGAAACCATGAAAATTACAATTAGCATTAGCAGTTTATCCAGGCTTATGTACTTAATTCTTATCTCTTTTATCTATTGCTAGCAATTTTATGAATTCATCAGTTTACACATCACAGTTTTAAAAATTCTTACTTACTCGGTGTTATGATCTTAAAATTATCAGAAATTTGTGTTCTAGGGTTCTTGTCAAGGTCTTTTCCATGGTTTCTTTGAAGATGAAACCTATCTGTAAAGGCATCAGGATAAAACAATAATTGCCAGTAAATGATTAAAGACCTAAAAATGACATTGGTTAAAGGTTAGATGAGAGTTCTTTATAATATAATTGATAAGGTATTTGCTTATTTCTGTGACATACATTTTAAAATCATGACTGATAACACTATACCAGAACATATCAGAATTTTAGGAATTTGAGGGGCACCTGGATGGCTCAGTCATTAAGCATCTGCCTTCAGCTCAAGTCATGACCCAGGGATCAAGCCTCGCATTAAGTTCCCTGCTCCGCGGGAAGCCTGCTTCTCCCTCTCTCACTCCCCCTGCTTGTGTTCCCTCTCTAGCTGTGTTTCTGTCAAATAAACAAATAAAATCTTAAAAAAAAAAAAAGGGAATTTTAGGAATTTGATTTAACCTCTAGAATATTTATAAAATACACATATATTAATATAGCATAAAGAAGCCTAGTGTTACTTTTTATTTGATAATTTTTCCCATGAATGGGTATTTAATATGCCAAAGAAGCCTAATTACTGTATATTCTCCTTTTATACTGAGAGGAAATTATCTATTCAACTTAAGTGACAATAAAAGATTTTAAAGGCAATTTTAAAAGGTAAGAGCAAAATGTAGCTCTTAATATTGAGAAAACCAGGTTTACTTAAACAATTAAAGACCTGATGGTAAAGATAGCATAAAGCACAAGGAGATTATTCTGATACATAAAACGTTTGTTTTTAGGCAGATTAGTTAAAAGATGAAGGACAACTTTTGCTTATGATTTTTTAATTAACAGCAAACCAATAATCTAAGAAAATGTTATTTTAACAGAGAGAAAACCAAATTCTAATTTTGCAGCAATGTGATTTTGCTATTTTTTTTAAACTTAAATAAATCTATTCCGATCTTAGTTTGATTACACACAAAGTTCCTTCTCAAGATTTCCTTTCCACAAATCTTCTGTAACTTACTTTATCTATCTAGGTTTTTTTCCTGTTTTTTGTGGTTTTTTTTCCCTTTCTTACTCTGAAACAATAAGCTTACTTTAGGACAAAACCATTTTTGTCATTCTCAAAAAAAGTATATCTCTATTCCTCACACCCTCTTTTTTTCAAAAACACACTCTTTACTTAATTCTTAGAAATAATCATCCAGGGATGCCTGGGTTGCTCAGTTGGTTATGCAACTGCTTTTGGCTCAGGTCATGATCCTGGAGACTGGGGATCGAGCCCCACATCGGGCTCCCTGCCTGGCAGGAAGCCTGCTTCTCCCTCTCTCACTCCCCCTGCTTGTGTTCCCTCTCTCGCTGTGTTTCTCTCTGTCAAATAAATAAATAAAATCTTAAAAAAAAAAAAAAAAGAAATAATCATCTGCACTCTGCTCTTCATTTTCATCACTTTCCCAGAGATTCCACATGGTAGAGTCCCAAGCAGGCTTTGTCACAAGTGCCTGGATCTTCTTCTGTGGCCTCCTGCACCCTCCGACCTTTGTAAAATAACAAACTAAGGCCAGCAATGTTGAATTTAACATCCTGCCTGCCCATCTTTTCTGCCAGCCCTGAAGCCAGCAGAGCAGTGGACACCTGCTCGTCCTTCCCTAATCTCAGCTCTTCCAACTTCTATTTGTAATCTTTGCTTTCCAGTGAAAATAAGGAGCAGGCAAATTGTGAATTGCTTGTCATATATTGGGATCCTATGGTAAATTAACAAAGTTATAAATACATTTTATAATTTCGAGAGCTATGTTTTCTTCATAGTAAATTTTTCAGTGTAGTATGAAACATGTTTATAAATAGACCCAAATATCTTTAGTTCCTCTGTAAAGGAAGTCAAAAGTAGAAAAATTTATTTTTTAGTAATGTTTCAGTATTTTACTTTTTTATTTTATATTTTATTTTACTTTATTTTAATTTACTTCATTTGGAGATGACCTAGATACCTAATAAACTTTACTTAACTCATTATTTAACTTGGCAAAACTTTAAAGTTTTCAGTAACCAAAAGATCTTGGAAATCATTTGCTGGAAAGTTCACCTAGAAACTCTTATCTCATATATATATTTAAATCATTTGTTTTTAACAATCATATTTAGGTTATTCTTAAAGATTTCATGATACATTAAAGCAATTAGCCAAGAGTTCAAGTTATTTTTCTTGCTGACAAATTTTTGTAACAGAGATGATATGCTCTTATTTGATTTTCAGTAAATTTAGGTAGAATAAAAGTATTCTACTTCATGCTGATGACTCTGAGAACATGTCTATTTTAATAAACCTGACAAAGTTAAGCTAACTTTTATTTACCAAGGATTATTCCAGATGTGAACTTGAAAAATATTTGGGTTAATTTCTATTTTTCTTTTTCTTTTTTTTTAAAGATTTTATTTATTTATCTGACAGAGAGAAACACAGCTAGAGGGAACATGAGCAAGGGGAGTGAGAGAGGGAGAAACAGGCTTCCCGCAGAGCAGAAAGCTCCATGTGGGGCTCCATCCTGGCACTCCTGGATCATGATCTCAACTGAGGGCAGACGTTTTAATGACTGAGTCACCCAGGCACCCCTAATTTCTATTTTTCTGAGAATATACTTATTTTATATAAATGCTTGATTTTCTTTAAGCCAGTTAAATGGAGCTCTTCACAAATTAATTTTGTGAAGGGAACTTCTATAACGATCTATATTTTAAAAGGCTCTTTTTTCCCTTTGTTTTTATTTTAGTCTCCATGGGCAGTGTTTTGATGCATAGGGCAATTTACTACTTATTTTTTTTCCTTTTTTTAATTTTTTAAATGCAGGGCAATTGTATTTCCAATGTCTTGATTTTTTAATTGTATCTTCAAATGTCTAAAGGAAAATAGGAAAGGATCTGAGTTGATGTTGAGTTCAAATCAAGAGTTTTTTATTTTAATTCTTTCATTCTCTCTCTATTTTTTTAACAGGCAAAACTGAAAACAGTTTAGCACTAGATAAGAAGGAGAGGTCAAATAAAGGGAGTTTGGGTGACCTGGTTGGTGCCATGAGGAAGAGGCCTCAGATACTTTTAAAATTTATTTTTAGTGGTTTATTTGCTTCGGTTAACTTAGAAATAGTATTATGTAAAGAGGCAACTTTAGAATTCTGAATACATTTGGAAGCCTCTAGAACCAATTAAAATAGCTATTAGCTATAGGAAAACAAGTTTGAAGAGTTTGCAGCTTCCCTATAAAGGGCATTGAAGTTCTAAATTATCTTTATTAAGGTTGGTCCATTTAATTAAATATACATATAAAGAGGGACTATAGGGCGCCTGGGTGGCTCAGTGGGTTAAAGCCTCTGCCTTCAGCTCAGGTCATGATCAGGATCCTGCGATCCAGGCCCGATTTGGGCTCTCTGCTCATCAGGGAGCCTGCTGCTTCCTCTCTCTCTGCCTGCCTCTCTGCCTACTTGTGATCTCTCTCTCTGTCAAATAAATAAATAAAATCTTTTAAGAAAATGCTTTAAGAGGGACTATAACTTCCTCCTGAAGGAAGGCTACACTTGGAGCATTTAGATGACTAGAATCCCATTTCTCAGAGGTTTTAATAAAAGCAAAAGAAAAAAGAAATCTCTAAATAGTCTGATGAGTGTGCTTTTAGGGTTGAGAGTTGTGCTTTGTTTCACAGTATGCTTTTTATGGGATACTATTTCTTCCAGTGAACAAGCTTTACCCCAGTTGTCCAACCTATGATCAGGTGTCCCTTGTTGCATCGGAATTGTCTTTCAGTTGGCAGATGACCCACCATAAATGTGGTCTCTCCATCCATGACTAATAATCCTCTTACAGAAAGTTTTTGGTTTGCTTTGCTCTGCTTTTGAAGTCCTTCATACAAAGGTGGCAAATGCTCTAGCAGTGTTTATTTGCTCAACTATTCATGACCACAGATGTTATTATTATTATTCTTTTATTTTTTTCTCAAGAATTCCGAAGGAATTATATTGGAATTTTAGTGTGTTGTCAACAAGAAAATGGCCAAGTACTCACCAGAATGGATAAAGCCTTTTAACAGATACCAAATAAAGTCAGAGCTCAACCAAGAATGAGGGAATATAAAAAAGGGGCAATTCAGGGAGAGTCAGTTAAAATCAAAAACAAATGGAGACCAGCCTTGAAAACTGCCCAAGAAGACAAAACCAGTTCAATTACACAAACAAAGCTCAATTCAGCCCACCTCAAGAGACCAACCCAACCTGGGTCATCTCTTATTTGTGCCTTTGGCAAAACTTCTCAAGGTTGACATGAGACCACATCTGATCAACCTCTCACTATCCAAGAAAATTCTAACACTATCAGTTTCCTGTAAATCAGGCATTTATGGGAAATCCATAACTCCTAGAAATGACCACTTGAAAAACAATGAACAAAAAAATTTTTTTAGGCCTTCTGGTAGTCATCCACTACTCTAAAGATTTGAGCCAAATCTCTTAATCTACTAACTTTAAAGTCATCTCTTGACTTCTAGCTACTCATCCATCCCTTCTTGAAATAATATTATAACATTCTTCTAATTTCTCTACTGATCTATGCAGCCACAAATGGTGAATCTAAATCTTTATTACTTGTCACATCAAATACAGACTCTTTTGACCCCAGCTTTATAAAAAGAGACATTAACCTGCACCATTCCTGCTCTTTTTTGCAGCTCAATCTCTAGCCACTATAATTTTTTCTTGACACAATCAAAGATAATGACATTCTATCCAGTAATCATAATAAAGATTTCCTTACCCTGTCAATAGCTTGACCTTAAACACTGAAAATCAATGCAATGGAATATATTTTTTAAATAACTCACCACCTATTCTGTCCTGTCAGTGACCTGATAATTCTTGCTTACCCCCTGAAGCTCCTTTACCATGAACAGAGAGGACAGCAAATTTCACCTAAAGCGGAAGAAATAATAGTTTGAAATTCCCATCAAGAAAGAAAATAAAATACAAATTTCTTCCACTTTGGGAGGAAAATAGAGAATGAGGAATATTCTTGTGGTAATAATTCACAGGGTATGAATTCTCCACCTTTATACTACCTCCTTTCCCCATATATTTCCAAGTGTCAAAATTCCAGGTTCAGAAGTATATAAAAAACATACAGGTTTAACTGAAACCTCACCCACCCATGAAATGTACATTGACAAATCTGTTTTGTTTTTTGTTCATGTTCATCATTTGGTAAACATGGCAAATCAAGCTCCCTAGCTGAAGGTCTGAAGGGAAAACCACAGAACTTTGCCCTCATTGTTTAGAGTTTCAAGTCAGAAAGATATTATTTTTGTTCACTAAATGTTTACTTAAGTACACACAATGTTGAGTGATATAGATAGAGAGATGAACAACAACTAAGCATTATCAGAGAGACAGATGAAAAAAGTGAAGATATATAAAGCTTTTCTGATATATTTAACAAGTTAAATTGTAAGTTCCATTTGTATGTTTTATTTACTATAAAAAATAAATATGCTTTCTCTTTAAATGTCTATTGACTGCTATTTTTTAGATCAGTTTTTAGACAATATGCAAAAAAAATTAGTAAGCAACCATTTGAAAAAAAATCAAATTTGCAGCCCACATTATTTATAACAAATACAGCAGGTTAAGATTAATATCCAGAAACTTACAAATAATTTTTATGTAAGTTATTGTTGGGATTATTTAAAAGGCCATTTAAGGGGCACCTGGGTGGCTCAGTCAGTTAAGCCACTGCCTTCAGCTCAGGTCATGATCCTGGAGTCCTGGGATCTAGTCCCACATCAGGCTCCTCACTCCGTGGGGAGTCTTCTTCTCTCTCTGACCTTCTCCCGTCTCATCTTCTTTCTCACTCACTCTCTTTCAAATAAATAAATAAAATCTTTAAAAACAAATTTAAAAAAAAAAAAGGCCATTTAAGGTCTTTTTTTTAAGATTTTTATTTATTTATTTGACAGAGAGAAAGAGAGATCACAAGTATGCGGAGAGGCAGGCAGAGAGAGAGGAGGAAGCAGGCTCCTCCTTCCAGAGAACCTGATGTGGGCCTCAATCCCAGGACCCTGAGAACATGACAGGCAGAGGCTTTAACCCACTGAGCCACCCAGGAGCCCAAGTTCTTAAATAGGCAAAGAAATATAGTTCAGACATTACAGATAGAGGGAATGGTTTAAAAACTGAAAATTATAACTAGAGCATTTGGAAGAATTTAGAAGCAGGTAAAAAGCCATCTTAAAATGGGCTAAATTTAGAACTAAATTTGAATATATTGATCAGCTGATTAAGGAATCATTAAAATGTTGGACCTGAGCATGTTTTGACTTTCAAAACTAGCTTGTTCTCCAAAATTTTTATTTTCCTCCATACTCAAAGTTTGAATACTTCTGTGTCAAGTTGATTCCAAAAACCAGGTTTATCCAGTTTCTTACAGACCTCCTCCTATCCTCATGTACTAAACATCTGAGCTCAAAAGAAAAATACATGTTAGGAGAATCTCCCTGCAACTTCCCTCCTGTATGAACACTGGAAGAAAACATTTTCCAAATAATTATCTTGATGAGACAAATAATGATCTAGATAGTCATTTATCATGTTAAAAAAGAATAATGTCCTTTTTGGCTCAGAATCCACTGCAGCAACTATAAACATACAAGACAGTTTTCCCCCAAATGAAAGAAAAGTGGGAAGGGAAACAGAGCTTGAGAAGTTATACCACATAGATGCTGATTGCCCGGAAGTGCCCAGGGTCAACAGAACCTACTGGCTTGCAACAGCTGAAGACAGAGTGGTTTAATTTGCAGAAAACCATTATACTGCCCATACTGCAAAGGCAAAGCCACTGCCAACAATGGAAAATTCTGCAGGCCATGGCCCTAGCTACTGTACAGAATATAGGCTGTCACCTAATCAATGTGTATGACTCCAGGTCACCCATCCATCTTCCTAACCAGGCAAGCAACTGCACTATGAAAAGTAACATCTTAAAAATAAACATGGATGATATATTTTACCTGTAGGCAGAAGTTGGCACTAAATGTCTAACTCTACATCTCTAATATCTACATCTAACGTCTACAAAGGGCTTTCTCCCCACTTTGGATTCCCATGTTATAATAATAGAACATTACCTCAAAACTGCAAAATCTTTTAAAGCTTATCTTATTCTGGGAAGCAATATCACTCCTGTTTTCTCACAATGAATTTAACTTTTATAATAAAGAATGCTTAATTATAGCAGCAGTACCCCATTTGGAATTGAAGTTTGATATCTACTGTTTATTTTCCTTTTTTTTTTATGACGTTAGAGCTTTTTGAATATATATTTTATTTTCCAGAAGTTTCAAGCAATTCTTCAAATGAGTCTGAATCTTCAATTAGGAAAAAGGCACTTATACAGGCTTGGAGGAAAAGGCACTTATATAGTGGCTTCAATTTTACTTTGCCAGATAATGATATAAACCGCAACACATCAGAGAAGATAATGAGCTTCTAGAGCTTTCACCAAAACCTCATGAGCTTAAATCAGATCTTACTGCCTCTAACCCATATCTGATCATTCCACTGGACGTACAGAAAATTGCTTAAAGACAAAGATATATGGTTTTGAGGCTTTAAAGTCCTTATAATACAGACACATATCACACAGATTTTGACAAGCCTCCCCAGATACCAAAGATGAGCTGTCGTGGCATACACATTCCCCATAGAAACAAGCTCCAAATATCAATTTCACCACTAATATATCTATGTTAGGAAAACGTATTAACCCAATTCTGTGTATAGCAGTTTAATTTTTTCCCTCAAGGGACTGAAAACTCCCAGAAATGAAAGTTTCTCACAAAAAGCAAAGTAAAAATTTTCTACAGCACACTGTGAAAAAAAAAAAAAAAACTTAACTGATTTTTAGTGATCTCAAATGATTGTGTTGTTTTCACTCATATTTTCACTCAAAAATATTTTAATTATATCACCTCCCAAAGCAAGTTTTGTAGCAAAATAAGCAAAAGAAAGAAAAAACAATCTCACATGCACAAAAAAAGTGGCAAAAGAGATCACCAGCATAAAATCATTAAATGCTATACATTCTCAGTATCAAAGTATAGATATTAACTATCATTGATCAATTTACTGAGCAAACACAAAAATTGATGTATTTCTAATTACTGTGAAATGTGGGATTTTATTTCTCATGCTTTTAAACTTCCACATGAAAAATTAAAAAAAAAAAACAATATATGTTTTAAAAACGCATGCTGCTTTAAGCAAAACACAGTTAGTAGCTAACTTTTGTTTCAGGAGGAGGTATTGTCTGCACCAAACTTCCAGGAATCAAAACAATATCGTATAGTAAAAGAAGACCTCCCTAAAAATTCAGTAGACAGCAAATATAAGATTCCCAAAGACAGTTTTAAAGAATATAATTTGGACTCTGGGATCTCCAAGAAGAAGATCAGATCCAGAAAGAACACTTTCATTGAGAAGAACTTCTCAGCAATTCAAAATCTAAAAAAGAGTGTGCGCCTAGCCAGGGGCAGCTACATAACTCACTAGGCTCAGTGCAAATAAAAATGTGAGGGCCCTTGTTCAAATAATAGGGATGGAGGAAGCGTCTTCCTTTCTTCTACAGTCTCTCTCTCTCTCTTTCAACTTGTCTGGTTTTTGTTTTTGTTTTTAAGATTTTTTTATTTATTTAGCAAGAAAGAATGTGAGTAGGGGGAGAGGCAGAGGAAGAGAGAGAGAGGGAACATCAAGCAGACTCCCACTCTAAGCACTGATCCCAACTCAGGGTTCCATCTCAGGACCCTGAGATCATCTCCTAAGCAGAAAGCAAGAGTCATATGCCTAACCAACTAAGACACCCAGGTACCCAATCAATTTGTGTTGGTTTTTTATTGCTAACTAAAGTTCCACTTTCTACTATGAGAAGAGTTCTGGGCAAGGACAGACTTCCACAGGCCCACAGGACCTTCTGGGGTGACTTATCATACAGGGCATATATACCCAATCACTGCCCTCTCAGTGCTCTCACTCAGCCTTCTCCCCGGGCAGGAGCAGGAGCAGGTATCTGAGAGCCCATCCCAGAGGGAGGAGGAGGTCATGGAAAGTGAGACCCTATCCAAGCTGAGTCCAAGTCCCAGCACCAACTCCATTGTCCTATAGGATTCCATGTACAAAACAAAAATCCAAAAATAAAATTATTAATATTTTTGAGATAGTCACTGCAGACGTAAAACTTAAGTTCCTTCTGAACATGTGGCCCTGTGAGACTAGACTGCACTCTTCATAGTCCCAAGAATCCAGCCCAGCTCTTTTGACATTTAGGGTTAGATAATTTCTTTTTGTGTGGCTGTCCAGGGCATTATAAGATGTTTCATAGCATCTCTGGGGTTTACTCACTAGGTATTTCCCAGTGTAATAACCAGTAATGTTTCCAGACATTGCCAAATGTAGCTTGGGAAACAAAATTGTCCCTGGTTGAGACAGGCCCTAAATTAACATTTATCAGCATAAACCCAGAATAACATCTATGCATTCTAACATTCCCCCACTGATAAGCAGAGAAGGAGACATTCTAAAATGCACAACTAACCTTACAATAATCATTTAACAGTTACCAATTAATTAATCTGTTTCAGAAGGCATCAAAAGACAAGGCTTATGACAGACTTTTAGTGCTCAGCACTCACTGTCTACCAGGACAATTCCTGCCTGGGGCAAGGAGCAGGTGATTCAGCCTTGTGACAGAGTTTAGGGGAAAAAGCTCAAAGTACGTATTTCCTATTTTTCAGACAGAAGGCATAGAGTCCAGTTATTACTCTATTCATCTCCTATTTTCTCAGAGGCAAATAAATCAAGCAAATCTCCCCTATGTTGTAAGTCTCTTGAGAATTATTGCTTGGATTTTGTAGAGTTGGAAGCAATAAGGGTAGATCAGACAGCTTTAAGAATGCCATCTAATAGGGCATTTCCTGGGACACTCAGGATCAGGTAGATAGATCAACTTCTGGGATGCCATACTGATTTTTAATTTATAAAAATTTTGTTTATATTCATTGTGTCTTCTTAAGTACCAAAATCCCAGTACATTAGTTGGCTTGTTATTATTGATCAGCAGCTTCTTTTGCCATCTTTTCCATCTCCTGCCCAACACCTCCCCAGTGCCCCTTCCTCTCCTCCCCATCTTTATTCCTACCTTCTACTTCTCCCAAGCCCCCTCTACTTATCAGCTAGAGTAATCCTTCCTCCTTCAGAGCCAAATCAGTTACCTGATAAAAGGAGAGTGGGTACAGGGGGACAAGTACAATCAAGGACACTAAGCTACCATTCCAGTCTTGTGTCCCCCTCATTTCCCTACATGAGCTCACAGGCTGACACAGATGTGCACAGTCCCACATATTCCATGTCTTGCCTTATGATGTTTCCATGTCAACTGCTTGCCTCTACACTCGTTGAACATTTTTTGTTTGTCCAGATCCAGATCAAATGCTGCTTCCATGGGGCACCTGAGTGACTCAGTCTGTTAAGCGTCTGCCTTTGGCTCATATCATGATCCTACGGTTCTGGGACCAAGTCTTGCATGGGCTCCCTGTTCAGGGGGAAGTCTGTTTCTCCCAATGCCTGTTGCTCCCCCAGCTTGTGCCCTCTCTCTGTCTCTCTTGTTTTCTCTCAAATAAGTAAATAAAATCTTTTAAAAAATGAAACAAAACAAATGCAGCTTCCACTATGAACCTTCTCTGACCATACTATTCCACATAATAGCAGACTTTCTCAGTATCCTGAGCATGCGTGGTCTGTGCAGTCTACAGGACCTACCACCTGGTGCATAGTGGTCAAATACCATCTATGGAAAAATAAAGTCTCCTCACACTTTAAGTCAATTACATGTTACAACGTAAGGTTTTGTCATTCTTCCCAACTGTGTTATAACCCTTGGGAGCTGAAGTCATCCTTCCCTAGAATGAATAAATTAATGCATAATTAGTCACTGTTTGAGTCTGTGCTCTTTGTTTGTTCCCTTCTTAAACTGAAGCAGTCCTGAAGAAGCACTCTTTATTCTCTGCCCTCGAAAAATCATCAGTCCCCAAATTTAGCTCTTCCTAAGTGCTGTAGATATTTCCCCAGTCGAGGAAAACATTGATATTTTCTCACTGCTTCCTGCCAAATGACTGGTTATCTATCAGCTCTTGGATTGTGGTATATTGGCTAAATAATCATCCAACAAGGGGCTGTTTTTCCATGTGTTATAGTTTACATACACATGGCAGGCAGAAACATTGTAATTATTATTTTAACAAGAAAAGCTCAGTCCCTTATACTTGTAGGACAAAATTAAGAAGCATAAGAGTATTGTTTATGTCCAGTCCGAGCAAACAGAAAAATTTTTTGTTAGAGGTATTCAAGTGAATCAGAATCGTATAAATAATCTTACAAAAACATGAATGAATTGGGCATCACTTGTGACCTGATAGAAACAACCGTCTCTTTACACTGATGATAGAACATTATGAGATGTTTTATCAGCTGAGCTGATAAAAATGTGAGTTAACAGAGTGAATACAAATGAACAGTTGTGGTTTAAGACTGGCAAAACAGTGAGGGAGCCGTCAACCTATGCGGTGCTAATCGAAACTCGTATTTTAGTGACATATTTGTAATCTCTGCAAATCAAATAATAATTTAGATCTCAAAGGAAATCTTCAACAGTTATACTCAAACTTGGCCAAGAGAAAGTTAATATAGTTATAGGTCAGTTTTAATTGTGAATATATCTTGATTTGTGGAACATTTGTTGACCTACCATTGATCACTGCAGAATTATGAGATACATAAGATATGCAATTATAAGATATGTAAAGCATATGGTGTGATTCTGCCTTTTATAGCTTTGTCTAACTGTTCCAGGGATTAATATTAGGCTATCACCCAGTCACTTAAAATTAAAACTACATGTTCAAAAACCTTCCAAATAAAGTTTTATGATTTATGTAACTGAGATCTACTAAGTGAGACTCTAAAAAATGAAGAGGGAAGGTTTTGTTATGCTGGTTTATTTCTCTTTCAATAGGAAGTACTCATTTAGAATAGATTTTGAGAATTTTTTAAAAATTGAAACATATAATTAAATGTTTTAAAATAAAGTGGATATATCAATGAAGGAAAATTAGAGAAAAGAAGTAAACCAAATATCAAAGGTGACCAAATAGCAGAAATGTTTATATGTCAGTGAAAAACAGGGAGATGGCCTGGAAGAAGAGCAGTCAGGATATATTCCATCCAGAACAGATGGACCAGGGAAGTCCACCTGCACCAGCAGCTTCAGAGGAAACTTAGACCAACTGGATTTTGAAGATAGCATGTTTTATATTACCGTAGGCCCTCAGCAAGAGAGAATTGTCACCAATTCATTCCAATTAGTACATTTTGGCACAGCTGAGATATACCCATGTGGAGGTCCAAATTTTGTAAATAAGCTGTTTCAAGAATACATGGGGGTAAAATGAAGTGTGAGGACCAGGAAGTTGTTGGAAACTCATTGAACACGTAGTTTAGGTTTGAGAAAACTAAATACCATTTGGAAGCACCAGAGAAGAGAACACATTTTCAGTCCCAAAATAGATTTTCTTTTTCTGACTCTGTCTCCCAAATCCAAGAAAGGATGCACTTAAAGGTGCATATGAAAGTTTATACTTTAATGAGTGCAGAGTAATCAGGCTTGAAAACAATCTTTTGGATGTATTCCTGGAATCCTAGTATGTTGTTCTAATGAGATGAGTGGCCATCAGGAACTTTGCGTTTAGTTTCTCTTTTGACAAGAACCCACCCATCTGCATGACCTTTATGTCACCCTACCTATGTAAAAATGCCCCAGTAGACAATATTAGTACAGAAATTACCCCTATGTATAATGAGTGCAGGGGGAAACACCTAAATAACTCCAAAAGTTACTTTTTAGACTGCAGATTTTCCTATCATATCTTGGGGGCAAATTACAAATGCAAAGATGTGACCTCCTGTGAGATGTTCAGCATGCTATATATACTTTATGTATAATCTTTCCACCTCCTGCCTGCCACAGAAACCAAACTGAACTCCAAATGACTCAGGTAAGTGGTATTCATTCGCTCACCCAAGCATGGCTCTTTGACAAATAGCAAACTTAGTTTTATTCTAACATTGGAAAAATGTGGAACGGTGTTTAATATGATTGATAGAAAATTCATCCTTTCTCCCTCTCCTTGTTTTTCAGTAATCAGCAATTTCCATAATATAGAAACACCAGAATCAGCCATTCTTAAAGGGAATAACATTTTTCCTACTACTCAGAACTGTATGATTGAAAAAAAATATGTTTTTGCTTATGTAATTTTCTTCTCTGTAGTTGATTAAAATGGTACTATAATCTTAAACATTGGTATATGATATTAGCATGATGACTAACATAATGATCAAATTGCCCTATTATATATTTTTAAATAAAAAGTTTACTTTGACTAATATTTTAAAAATTTAGTATTTTTTATTAAAGTAAGTTAAGACGTAACTAGAGCGAATAAGTACCAGAGAAGGAGACAGATAGATGGGAGACAGAGAGAGAAATACAAAAAGCATTCCTATGTTGTCATGTACAAAGAGAGAAAGTTGACATTTTAGAACTTTCAAAAAGTGTGCCCTATGAGAATCAGTCTAGGAGTTCTAAGAAGGGAATTTCTGGTTGTCTGGTCTTTAAGGGATGTGAATAATTCCATCGTGTGAGGTTTCTAGCATCCTACTCACAGTCCTTCAGTAATTCTTCTTTTTTTGATATGACGGCTCTGAAAAAAGTTGTATTTTATAAGTAACATATAGACTAGACTGGGGCCAATGAAACCTGTTGCCAAATATCTCTGCCACTTTATCACCTAAAACAACAGAGAAGCCTCAGGAATTATCAGGATCCTAGTTCCTGAAGGGTGAAAAATACACACAACCATCACATTCACAGAAAAAAATGTCCATGAGTGATTTAGTGTTCAGATGGAAAAATTTTAAGGACTTCAAAGTATTAAGAACTCTGATATCATGCAAGACTATTTGACAAAGAAATATCATTTTTATATTACAAATAAATACAGTTTTCCCCTGCTATCTAAGTAAAGTATTCCTACGAAAACTTTTTAAAGCCCAAATGGTATAAAGCAAAGAAGTAATTACCATTAATTTATATGGAAATTTTTTGAGCATTTCCAGACCCCCAAAATAACCTCTTTTAGTGTTTTCTGATACCTTAAAATGCATCTTGCTAATGGATGCATGGAATAAATTGAGATAAAGCCCAGATGCCCAGAGACACAGTTCAAAGCTATGATGGCTTGCTGCTGAGATATTGAGTGGAGTTCCAGGGCAAGGGACTTGGTCATGTACCCTCACTGCTTGGGGTGCATGCAACCTCTGTAAGAGCTCTCTACAAAACAAATCCTAAGTGCTACTTTTGCTTTTCAAATGTTGTCAATGCAAAAACCCTTCACAGGTTTCTTTTGGTTAGTGAAAACAGGTATTAGCATACGTGTTCTGTAAAATGAAAGGGGCATAACACAAACTGAAAAAACAGAGGCTACCTACATAAATACAAAATACATTCATGCTCATGTTCTATAATTGTGGCCCTAACCATCAGTAGATATCAATCCTCCTTCCTCTATGTGAATTCTTCCAGGTTACATGAATTAGGGTGTTTAATCTTTTTGAAATATTTCATAGTCAACACATTCTTTGAAAATAAAATTCATCAAAAAATTGGATGAATAAACAACTTCTATAGTCATTGAGCTTTGACACTCAAATCCTGCTATTGCTTTTATTTTGATTGTGTGCATCAGGGGCTTGGCAGGAAACAGACACACTTCTATAGGTTAATTGAAAGAAGTTAAATAAGGAGATGTTCACATGTGTGAATCGGTTTCAGGGAAATGGACATGCCAGGCTGACTTCATGAGCTTGCCATCTCTTCTGTTGTGCAGGTCCCTATGCTTCAGTGCCCTGTGCTTGATGTAATGCTCTACTGTTGCCATCTTGAAATTCTTAATAATTTTTGAACAAGGGTCCCCACATTTTTGTTTGCCCTCCACCCCACAAATTATATAGTCAGTCCTGTCAACAGAAAATGTTGAAGTACCTGATGGAATTCTGATTCAGACTTCCTTCAGACTCAAGACTGCAATATTAACAGCTCTCTAGGTCTTTCCAGTGGAAGACCTCCCTTATTTGATTTCAGACTTTCCAGGCCCCACAATCATGTGAACCAATGTCTTAAATAAAAATCTAGCCAGAGGGCGCCTGGGTGGCTCAGTGGGTTAAAGCCTCTTCCTTCAGCTCAGGTCATGATCTCAGGGTCCTGGGATCCAGGCCCATGTCGGGCTCTCTGCTCCCTGCTTCCTCCTCTCTCTCTGCCTGCCTCTCTGCCTAATTGTGATCTCTCTCTGTCAAATAAATAAATAAAATCTTTAAAAAAAAATCTAGCCAGAAAGATCTATAGATAGATAGGTAGACAAGTTACTCTCTATAGTTCCCTGTTCCTTCTTATTCCTTTAGCTGTAGACATAATAGTCTATCTCTCTCACGCACACGCTCTCTTTCTATTCAGATAGATATAGATATATAGAGATGCATATAGAATATTACATTGTATATATTATAGATGATAGATAGATAGATAGTTCTATCTATCTAATAAGTGAAATAAGTATTCCAGACTTAATTCTTTTCTATCCTAAAATTTCCCTCTCAAATCCTCTCTTTGCCTTACACTGATTGGAAGCTAAAGAATCGTTTCCTATTCACTTAAGTAACCTACAAATATTGCCTTTTGAGGCACAGAGAAAGATAGAGAAAAGTGAGAATGAACCTAAAGGGCAAAATAATAATACCTGTCATTCTAAAATTATTTTCTAATTGTAAAATTCTAGTTTCTAGTCAATGTAGCCTTTATTTCAAACATCAGATGATATCTATTTTTTAATTGAGTTACAAAGCAGAGTCCAATTTGGAGTAATTGCATGCCTAGACTAAAAATTCATTGACTCACTAAGAGCATATATTGTGTTCTAGTTTTGAGTTCTAAAGCCCAAATGAGTTCGAATCCTCTTAGTCAAGTAAGAAAGGCTAGATGGAATGTTAATTTTGAACCTGAGGGCTCTTATCAACTTTTGCTCTTTAATTTCTCTGACTATTTATGAGTTTAATATAGTGATTAATATGGGGGTGGAGGGCTATATATAATAGTCAACCTCTCAGAAGTAAATATCTGAATTATTTTCTCAGACAAGTTGGAGTTTGACCATTGACCTGCTACTCTTATATTGGATCACCCATGTATCCAGGATTCCAAGATTATAAATGGTTAAATGGTTGTTCATTTATGCATCAATTTATTTAATCTATGTGGTTATAATTATGTAGGAAATAATGAGTTGATGGGACCAACAATGAGTTGCACATGATCATTATATTCATATGATGAAAACCTCTGGACTATCTATTACATAAAGCTTTGTTAAGTGGTTCTGTCCATTTTGGGACTGAGTAAAGAAATCTATCCACACCTTGATTGTATGATTGATAGTCTGGTATAATCTTAGAATGTGAAGAGAATCTGCCACTGTTGTGAGATACTACCACTCTTGTGAAATCATATTTGTGATGTATGCAGGAAGTGGAGGCTCTAATTTGAACACACATCACAATTTTCTTATTATTGGCCCATTCATTCAATAGCATGTAGATCTAAAGCCACTGAAGCCATTCATTTTCCACTCTACATGCTACAGTAGATATTTATATGGCATAATTCTTTTCTCTATGACTGTGGACACATTTGACCACTAATTCCTATGGTTCTAGAAAGCTTGGGAAGTTTGGGTTTGAAATAATTTTTTGACTCTCATAAAATTTCCCAAACTTCCTTGAAGTCAGGCACGTATAGTACACCAACTCTAAAAATATCAGTGAGCACCAATGGTACATTATAAACAATCACTGGGAGTCAAAATTCTCTCAGGATTAAATATTTTAGAAGCCATTATGTTAATGATTCAAGGTCACCACATTAATACATCAATACACCACATTAATACACATTAATACAAGGACAATACAAGCAAACAGAAGAAAGCTTTAATACAACAGGATGATTGCTGTTTTTGTGGACAAGTTTACTGAGGTTTATCCTAAATTTATAAGTACCAATAATTCTTAGAATGTGCATTAAGTATTATTTAAGTGTAACTGACAAATCATTTAGATCTGTGTTGATCAGCTATACTCTAAATGCATTGGGACAATGATAATGCTCCAAGTAGATGCTATAATTTCTTGTTTATGAGCATATATATATATATACTGCATATACATATATAATTTCTTATTAATAAGCAGTATATATATATATACTGCTTATATATATATAATATAGTTCATTATACAGACATTCAAGAGCTCCTTGGATTTCTCAAGAGATAGGAAACATTTCTTAGTAATATATGGTTAAGAATTTTTCAGCAAATAACGATTAGCACTATATAGTTATTTACACCACAGAAAAAGATAAAACAGTGAAGAAGTTTGCAAAAAGCTGGGCTAAACTGAATAGACAGATTTTTTTTAAAAAGTAAGTAGAAGACGGATGAGAACTTCTGGACTCTCTCTGAGGTTAAACTAAGAATTTGCTGCTGGAAATTACTGAATTCACTAATAGAAAAGAGCAGACTAATAAACTAAGAGACTATATTCTTTGCAGAAAAATTACATCTTAGCTAAATCATTTAGTACCTACTCAAAAAATAAAAATAAAAGCTCAAACAATACCTAAAAATGACAATGTGGAAATACTAAAAGACACAGAAGATTAAAAAATTATGAAATTACTTTGATTATATGTATACAAAAATATTTCGAAAATCTGACTAAAATAGTTTTTTCTATAAAAATATAAATAAGCTCATTGCCTTAATAAAATTCTCAGTGAACTACTCTCTCCAAATATACATCAAGTAATTGTAAAGATTAAGTCTTTCCAATGTGTGTGAAAGGAACAAAGAAAATATCTTTTTCTTGTTTCATTTGTGAGCTCTCTGGACTCGAAACCTATCATCAGGTAGCTTTACTGGAAGTTTTTAACCTCTTTGTGCCTCTATTTTATAATTTGCAAAATGAGGGTGCTAATAGTATTTCCTTCATAGATCTATGTATGAGCATTAAATAAATTAACATTTGTGAAGCATTTAGGGCAGTTCTCAGTGCTTAGTGCCATATAAGTTTTTGTTAAATAAAATAAAATAACAAATACAAATTTTTTTTAAGACCACTAAAATCTTATCTACAAATCTTAATGTAAATGTCACAAACATTAGCAAAATTATTTCATCAATGCCATAAATTGATAACAGAAAATGAAAAACAAATTTTGTACTGTAATTCATGATAATATTCTAGGATTACAATTTACTAAATTGAAATATAATTCATATAAGTGGTTTAATAATATTTCATAGTAAAAAGTTTTTAAAAAAAACAA
Organism: Spilogale gracilis; assembly: GCA_004023965.1. Lineage (NCBI taxonomy): Eukaryota > Metazoa > Chordata > Mammalia > Carnivora > Mephitidae > Spilogale > Spilogale gracilis. The sequence continues at coordinate 141,530 of PITA01002388.1, read as the reverse complement.
AATAATATCAAAAACTTTTTCTATAATTACCACTTACATGGAGAAAAGAAATACAATTTTAAAAGAAACAAGTGAAAACAAAATACAATATTTAACTGAATTTTTTTTTCTAAAAAATAACACTATAGGCAGCTAATACTTTTAAAGATATTCTCAAAAAGACCCTGGAGAAATAGACATTTTCCACAGAAGAATTCCCTTTGAACTGAGGGGAAAAAAAACTAATCTATGTAGAATTAATGCTTTTTAAAAATAAAATTGTTCTACATTTAAAGTGCCCAGAGCAACTAGAAGTAATAACATATTCCTTATGTTCCCTTCATGTTAATAACTATATTTTTAAGAAAAGTGAGACCAAAAAAGTTATTTTGGTTCAATCATCATTAATATAAATTCTCATATGGTGAATTTCATGCTTGCAAATAGAACCTTTTGCTACCATGAATTATTTTCCAATTTTAAACTCAGTCTGGAATCATGAAATAACCTTTGGCTGGACATCTGGAATTTCTATATTAAACAAAGAAAAGAAGAAGAAATACATATACAAAGAAAAGGTAGGATTCTGTTTTTTCTTTATTTCTATATTTTTAGTTTATTTCTACATAAAGTATAAAAAAGAACACTCCTCAATCTCATACTCACGAGATATAAAAGAGCAAGCATTTTTGAGAACCTCATATATTTCCCAAATTGTGATATATGAAAACTGAAAAGTGTACAAAAATGGCTTCTCTCTTTAAGAAGCTTATGATCCAGTGGAAGGGAACAACACAACCATAGCTGAAACAGTTTGAGAACATGAGATACTTAAGCTGTAAAGGATACTGTGGTCTCAGAGAAGAGAAAAGGGCTAGGAGGTCTTAGAGAGGATGTAAGACTAGAGCTGAGCCTGGAAGATACAGGGGATCTGAGTGTCTGACAGGGATAAGACAGAGGGCTCTGATCTTGAGATGAAAGGCAGAGTCTGATTTTTGTAGTGTACTGTGAAAATTGTCCTATCTGGAGTCTAGAATGCTTAAATGGGAAATGAGATTTTACAACAAGATTCAGTTCATTATAAGTCAGTCTTTATAGTAGAGAAGAAGGTTATGGGCAGCATTAAAGTGAGACAGTGGAGTCAACTAGAAGCTGGAGTTACAGGAAATTTCTTTAAGTTCTTGAGCAGTGAAGTAACGTAAAGAAAGATAACTCTTAGAGGATAATTTGGTTACTCTCTTCCAGCTGGATTTAAAGAAAGAAAACCTTAAGGTCAGGAAGATCTGCCAGGGATCTGTTGTAGCTCTCCAGATATTAGAAGGTTTAGTAGTTTTAAAATGTGCACACAAATTCTTTAATATTCCTTTCAATTAGTGTAGCTTAATTCCCCCTCTCTTTGAGTCAGCTAGGTTTAGTGACTCTTTTAGTGTATTCCAACCGATAGAATAAAGTAGAAGTGATGGTATGTCACTTCTGAAACTAATCATAAAAATATATTGTGGATTCCTCCTTGTTTTCTTTCTGAGGGTTGTTAGCTGGCATGTCGTGAGTATGTTTTTGGAGGGGCTCATGTGGCAAGGAGTTGAGGTTTTCAACAAACACATGGCTAGAAAGTGAAGCCTCTATATCACAGTCATGCAAGTGAATCTTCTTGAAACATATTCTTTAATCCCAGTCAAGTCTATGGATGACTACAGCTCTTGCCAATATTCTGACTATACCTCATGAGTGACTATAAACCAGAAACAACTGGTTAAGCTACTCCCAGATTCCTGACACTTGAAAAGCATGTAAGATAGCAAATATTTGTTCTTTTAAGTGACTAAGTTTTGAGGTAATTTGTTATACGACAACAGAAACCAATGACAGAATGAATGTCTAAAAGAGCTAACAATAAATTGGTTTTCTCTTGTTGTTGTTTAGTTGGTTTCTAACTTTTTAGGTAGTGTGGAGAGACATATGTGTAGAATACAAGAGTTTGACCATTTCAAGTAACAAAAGAAAATCTCAAATGGTTGATATAGTATCTTTGGTAAGGTTGGAAGATATCCTCATTTTGACCTAAAGCTATGTTGGTAAAATCAGCACCTTATCGAATCTGGTCATAGTTTTGATATTTCAAGACATAGTTTTGATATTTTCTAGATCAGGCCCTGAAAAACAAAATCAGGAGATCACTGGAAAATTCCAAAAAAAAGAAAAACAGCTACAAAGGGGAAAAAAAACAAAAACAAAAACAAAAACATGAAGAGGGTATGTAAACTTGTCCTTGCTCTGGGCAGTCCAAAATCCAAATCTATGGGAAATCAATTTATAATCAGATGTGAATTTGGCAAGCATAGAATTAAAACAGGCATATCTGATCTCAGTGATGATATAAAGTAAAACTTCAAAATATAGAAACTGTTTTGTGTGATCCCCATTCTTTGTATTTATTACCTAAGATATCCATGCTTTAAGCAGTGTGGAATAAGTTCTTATAATCATGTGTGCCAATTTCTTAGTTGACATACCCCACAGCATACAGCTTGTTGATACTGATTATCATTTATGCTAGTTGTTTCTTGATGATATACTATACACATTAATTAGTAGGTTGTCTCAACAGCTAAGAATAGTAATTTTGTCCCTAGAATTAGCACTGTGTACTGAGTATGAGATTTTTTTCTTTCTTTCTTTCTTTTATTTTTTAAGATATTTATTTGAGAGAGAGGCAAGAGCATGCATAAGTGCAGACAGGAGCAAAGGGAGAGGTACAGCAGACTCCACACTGAGCAGAGAGCCTGATGCAGGGTTCAATTTCATGACCTTGAGGTCATGACCTGAGCAGAAATCAAGACTTGGAGCTTAACCAACCAGGCATCTTGAGTGTGATATCCCTCATTCTGTCCTTATCTAAATCTATATGGGGGTGCCTGGGTGGCTCAGTTAGTTAAGTGTCTGCCATTGGCTCAGGTCCTGATCCCAGTGTTCTGATACTGAGCTTCACATAGGGCTCCCTGCTCAGCAGGGAGTCTGCTTCTCCCTTTCTCTCTGCCCCGGCCTGCACCCTGCCCCCACACTCGTGCTTGCTCTTGAGCTAACTCTCTCTCTCGCTCTCTCTCTCGCTTTCAAATAAATAAATAAATCATAAAACAGAAAGAAAGAAGGAAAGAAAAGGAAAGAGAAGAAAAGAAGAAAAGAAAAAAAAGGAAAGGAAAGGAAAAGAGAAGAAAAGAGAAAAGAGAAAAGAGAAAAGAGAAAAGAGAAAAGAGAAAAGAGAAAAAGGAAAGGAAAGGAAAGGAAAGGAAAGGAAAGGAAAGGAAAGGAAAGGAAAGGAAAGGAAAGGAAAGGAAAGGAAAGGAAAGGGAGAAAAGAAAAAAGAAAAGAAAAAAGAAAAATAATACTGGGGCACCTGGTGGTTTGGTCAGTTAAGTGTCTAATTCTTGGTTTCGGCTCAGGCCACAAGCTCAGAGTCATAAGATCAAGCCCGTGTGGAGCTTTGAACTGGATGAGGAGCTGCTTAAGATTCTCATCCTTCCTCTCACTCTGCCAGAAAGAGAGAACACCCTGCTTGTGTTCTTTCTTAAAAGTTTCTTTTATGATTTTTATATGTTTGAATCTACAAAAATGACCCATGGAGTTGGGAAGCATAGTCAGTGGGCCAAGTGGGCCAAGATCTAGTCTTTCTGCTTTAGTTCTACGATAACATAAAGATTGTACCTTGAAGAAGTGGAATGGTGATACTATAGACATAGATAAAATTGTTGATATTACAGCCAATTTTGAATAGAAGAAAAAGTTATACTTAATTTGTGTTTCCCAAAGGGTGTTTCTCAGGTAGTAGTTCAGCAAGTTAATAGAATTTGTTAAAATAGATTCTGTAGTCAAAATATTTGTAGCAAATACAAACAGTAGCAAAACCTGACACACACATTTTGGTATGTGATTTCCTGGATGAGCTGTATGTCAATTTTCAATGTTTGAAAACTATGATAAATTCAGTTTAAGTCATAGAGATGGAAATAACAAAAGAAGAGCACACATTGAAACATGAATCTCTAGTAACAGTTTAAACAATACTGCAGTGCTCTGAAAAGTTATAATTATCTTTACCACATTGATTTAAAATTAGTATAAAACAAGACACTTTGTGAGATGGGTCCATATGTATCCCTCTATTTTCCTCTATTAAAATTGAATTCCAAAATTAAAATAGCTGAAAGATATTATCTTACTATGAATTCAATAATGTGCAAACAGCTTCCTTGTGCCTAGACAAATGCAAGTTGCCTGGATTGTGATGTTTTAATGATATAATAAGTAGGAAAAATTAGAGGGTTAATAGAGTCAGTAGGCAAATATGAGTCTTGCTGTTGTGAGTTGTTTCCCAATATTCCTAAGATACAAGACAGGCAATTTTCATATTTTCCATGGTAAATAACCCTACTAATTAACAAAGCAATACCCATCATTGCATGCAATGAACTAAAAGGAAGATGAGACATTTGCAATTATAGCAAATGATTAGAAAAAGGCCTCAGGATACAAAGGATGATCCAATGTGCTTGGGTGATATATATAATGGAACAGTGTGTCTATAAAATTTTCCACTGAATGAATGTCCAATCATCTATATTCTATTCAACATAGGTTCAAAATAGTATTCAAAAAATGCTCTAGAAGATCTGAAGATAAGGTTGAAGGTAATTTCTATCATTGGTGTAGAAATGTAAGTGTGAAGAGCGGGTTTCATTTAAAACTTTACTCTGTTTCAATGATGTTCTTCTAAAGTTCAGTCATGGTAGAAATAGGTATTTGAAAATTTCCGGTATGCTATTTCCTTCCTTTGTGGAGCTGAACCAGCTAATAGAAACATCTAAAGTTTCTACATTTTTCAAACACATATAGTAACAGAAACCCCTTGAAACTATCTAGAGAGCAATGATTTGGCATGCCTTATGCCAACACATAACTTTTTATAACCGGTTGTCAAGTTTATTTACCATATTTCAATAGGTAGGGTTTTTCAGATCAAATATATAACATCCAGATAAACTTGTATTACAGACCAACAATAAATACATTTTTGGTTTAATATGTACCAAATATTATATAGAACATACTTACACAATAAAAAGGTTTGCTTTTCATCTTAAATTGGAATTTAATAGGGTGTCATGTATTTTCATTTGATATATATGGTATCACTAACAACTGACAATTGCCTTTATAAATTAACTAAAAATTAGGTAGTGTAAAATAGGAATAAGAGGAATAATAATAATATTAATATTATTATTTGTTAAGATTTTATTTATTTATTTGACAGAGAGAAACACAGCAAGAGAGGGAACACAAGCAGGGAGAGAGAGAGAGGGAGAAGCAGGCCTCCCGTTGAGCAGGGAGCCCGATGCAGGGCTCGATCCCAGGTCTCCGGGATAATGACCTGAGCCGAAGGCAGTCGCTTAATGAACTGAGCCACCCAGGCGCCCCAAGAATAACAATATTATATTAAACAAAGAGATGAAAAATAGACTGTCAGAAAAATATTTTCATTGAATTCTAATAGACAATAAAATTACTTTCTTCCAAAAAAAGGAATTTATATATCGTGAATAAACCTTAAATTTGTTGTTCAGTTTCCATTTATGTAAATATAACATAATTTTCTATGTGGTACCTTTAAAAAAAGAAAATTATTTTTTATAACACTTTTATTGACTATAATTACCATACCTTAAAATTCACCATATTAAAGTATACATTCCAGTGGTTTGTAGTATATTCACAGAGTTGTATAGTCATTCCCAAAATAAACTTTAAGCCATCTATATCACCACAAAATGAAAAGGACATCTATTAGCAATTCCTCCCCATCCCCCCATACCTATCCCCAAACCCCAGGCAAACCTACAGTCTTCTTTGTGACTCTACAGATCTATCTGTTCTAGACATTTCATATGATTGGAATCATATAATTTGTGGACCTTTGTGACTGGATTCTGTTATTAACATAATATTTTTAGGAGCTGTTCCTGTTGTGGAATGTACACTACTCTTGAGTAATATTCCCTTGTATGAATATACTTCATTTATCCATTCATCAGTTAATGAATATTTGGTCATTTCCACTTTTAAGCTATTGGTAATAATGTTGCTATCAGAGTTGCATACATATATTTGTGTAGACCAATGTTTTCATTTCTCTTCAGTAGATTCCTAGGACTGGGATTATTGGGTCATATGGTAACTCTGTAATTCCTTTGAGGAATTGTCAAATTGGTTTTCTAAGTAAATGCACCATTTTACATTCCCAACACCAATTTACAAGGGTTCCAGTTATTCCACATCCTCTACAAGTTTTCCTATTATCTGTCTTTGTGTTTATAGCCATCACAGTGCATAAGAATTGGTAGTTCATTGAGTTTTTTGTTTTGCCCTAATAATTAATGATGTTCATCATATTTTCATGTGTTTGTCATTTGTATGTCTTTGTTGGAGAAATATCTATTCAGGTCTTTTTCCCATTTCTTCATTTTGCTGTTCATCCTTTTATTATGGAGCTATGTAAGGAACTGGATTCTCCCTGAGGGTCTCCAAGAAGGATACACATCTTCCAACTCATTTCAGATCTTTGTGAAGAGACAAGTGAGGTTTCTTTACACTCCACCTTGGTTATGTCTCCTGCAACCTTAGTGAATTTATCAATTCTAACAGTTTTTGCTGTCGTTGAGTCTTCAAAGCTTTCCATATATATGATTATGTCATTTGGAAACATAATTTTATTTCTTTTTTTAATTTGAATGTCCTTTATTTCTTTTATTGTCTACTTGCTCTGGCTAAGATTTCAAGTGCTATGTTGAATAGAAATAGCAAGAGTAGGCATCATTGCCTTGTACTGGATATTAGAAGAAAAGTTTTTATTTTCTCCATGGATTATGGTGTTAGCTATAGGTTTTTCATATATAGCCAGACCAGCTGTCAAAATACAGTAAAAGAAATAACTAAGAAATTGACTGGTATACCAGAATAATATCTATTTAAAAACAAAAGTAGTGAAGGAATAGGGGGGGAGACAGAAAACATACAGAAAACAAAAAGAAAAATGGTAAACAAATATACTTTTATCAATAATTGCATTACAATTTAAATAAACTAAACATTCTAATCAAAAGACAGAAATTGGCACACTGCATTTAAAAAAGGACAACTACATGCTGTCTATAAGGATAATTTTAGAGTCAAAGATAAAATAGGTTTAAAGGAAAAGGAAGGAAAAAAAAAACCACATACTACAAAAACAGTACCAGTTATACAACTGTGTAAGGTCTTGATCTAGATTCATTTTTTTGCATAGGGATGTCCAGTTGTTCCTGTACTATTTTTGAAAAGACTTATGTTTGTTTCATTGCATTTGCTGACTATATTTATGTAGGTCTGTTTCTGGACTCTTTTTTCTGTTCCAATTGTTTATTTCTCTATTCTTTTGCCAATACCAGACTGTCTTCCTCTCTGCAGTTTTAATCATGAACTCAGGTAGTGTCAATATTTCAACTTTGTTCTTCTCCTCTGATACTATGTTAGCTATTCTGGGCCTTTTGTCTCTCCACATAAACCTTAGAAACAGCTTGTTGATATCCTCAAAAATAACTGATGGGATTTTGATTGGGATTTCAGTGAATCTGTACATCAATGGATATAATTGATATCTCAACAATATTGAGTTTATCTATTCTTGAACATGGAATCTCTCTCCATTTCTTTCTTTTTTTTTTTTTAAGATTTTTATTTATTTATTTGACAAAGAGAAACACAGCTAGAGAGGGAACACAAGCAGAGGGACTGAGAGAGGGAGAAGCAGGCTTCCCGCGGAGCAGAAAGCCCGATGTGGGGCTCGATCCCGGGTCTCCAGGATCATGACCTGAGCTGAAGGCAGTCGCTTAACCAACTGAGCCACCCAGGCGCCCCTCTCCATTTATTTCTTTGATTTCATTCATCAGAGGTTTGTTGCTTTCCTCTTACAGAGCTTGTACATATTTTGTTAGATGTATACTTAAGTGTTTTATTTGTGTGTGTATGCTAATATAAATGATAATGTGTTTTAATTTTAAATTTCTCTTTTTCATTCCTAATACGTCAGAATGTGATTGACCTTTGTATAGTAACCTTGTATCCTCCAACCATGCTATAATCATTTGTTACTTGCAAAAGATATTTTGTCAGTTTTTTTCAGATTTTTCTGAAAAATTTTCTGTAGTTTTCTTTTTGTAATGTTTTTGTCTGGTTTTGATAGTAAGATAATGCAGACCTCACAGAAAGGGTTAGGAAGTATTATTCTATTTTCCTAAATTGATTGTAGAGATTTGGTATAATTTCTCTTTTAAATGTTTGATAAAGTTCACCAGTGAACTCATTGAGTCTATTGCTTTCTGTTTTGAGAAAACAGAATTATTGACTTGATTTATTTGATAGATATAGGCCTATTCAGGTTGTCTATTTCTTATGTTAGTTTTAGCACATTGTGTTTTTCAATGACTTGGCCCATTTTGTCTAGGTTATCAAATTTGTGGGTATAGAGTTGGTCATAGCATTCCTTTTGTGTGCTTTTAATGCCTATAAGATCCCTAGTGATGTCCTGCCTTTCACTTCTGGTATTAATAATTAGTGTCATCTCTCTCTTTTTCTTACTTAATCTGACTAGAAGCTTATCAGTGTTATTGATCTTTCTGAAGAACCAGCTTTTGATTTCCTTTGATACTTTCTATTGATTTCTTCTTTTCAATTTTATTGATTTCTGCTCTAATTCTTTTCTTCATAAAATGAGATATAATTGACATATAAAATTAGATTAGTTGCTGGTATACAGCATAATTATTTTGTATATGTATATATTGCAAAATGATCAATAAGACACAATAAGTCTTTTTAACATCCATCACTACACATCATTATAATTTTTTTCTTATGAGAACTTTTAAGATCTGCATCCTCAGCAGCTTTCCAAAATACAATACAGTATTATTAACTATAGTCATTGTTGTACATTACATCTCAGGACTAATCTTATACTGGAAATTTACTCTAATTCTTAGCATTTCTTTTTTTTACACTTACTTTAGATTATATTTGCAATTCTTTCCTTAATTTCCTAAGGTGGAAACTTAGATAATTAATTTTAGAACCTCAATTAATTTTTAAATATTAAGTAATACATACTAAAAGAAATCCTTGTAAGGTAGTTGGAACTGAAAAGTATTATGGGTCTCATTTAAGTTGTAAATAAACAAGGACAAAAATTTAAAGATTTATGTGGCATATCCCAGAATCTTGAATAGCATGTTGATAAATCAGCCATAAATATTTAACAGTTCAGGTATTTATTTTTATTTTGGAGTCTTTACAGGTTTGCTCAGGATTTTGGCTTTGTAAAATCTCTTTTGAAAATGGACTACACCTCAATAAGATTGAACATCTACAAAATTATTTTTAGAGGGAATCCTGATTTACTATTTCGGATTCTAATTGCTCATTTGTGATGACAATGAGCTGCACAGATATGACAGCACATTATAAACAGGAAGTAATGATAATAATTTTATAAAATTCAAAAAAATGAAAAAAAATTCCTGTAAGAAAAGCAATTTTTTCCCAAGTTTCCCATAAACAGTTTCTAACATTTTTTACTCTGAAAATCAGGAACGCACTATGGCATGCAATAATTTTAGAGTTCATTATATTTTTGGTAATACATTTACTTCTGTTGTACATTTTTAAATAGGTCAAATTGTGAAGAAATACACAAATACTGCAATAAATATAGTACTGTACCTTGAAAAATACCTGAAGTTTACTGGTAGCACCGAGCATATATAGGTTTTCATCCTGTGAGTTATTGTGAAATGGAGGACTAGGTTATCTAAATGAGGAGGGAAAGTTGTAATTAGAGATATGGAGGAGTAGCTCATAGACACGCGGAAACTGGTAGGTACTTGGGCATGTATGTGTTTGGTATACCTCTTCACTTTGGTGTATTCAGCTGAATGTATTTTTTCCATTCATCTGGTGTTTCTTATGGGGGAAACCGCACATAGGCAAATGCAGGATTCGTGTTAGTCTCCAATTGTTTCTTAATCAGTTGCATTGGAACAGACGCTAACTACATCTGAAAACTTCTACGTTAAAAAAAAAAAAGTCCGATCGCATACTCACCAAAGATGTATGCTTGCGCAAAAAGAGCAAATAAGCCCCCCTTTTCTTTTTGGCAATCCGGGGACTGTTTGGGAAGTCATTTGAGCTGACACCATTGAGGTGGTGAAGATACGTGATGGATCTGGAAATGTGCTGCAGGAGGGGCCAACCACAGTATTTGTAAACCTCAGAGAAAAGCACACCTGCGGAGTCAGCTTTACACCACAGCCTTTCTTGCACTCCACTGAACCCTGGGTCACAAGTAAAATGTAATTCTAAACACAGATAAACCGTCTTTTTTCCGGGTGCCAAGGTAAACCCATACACCTCATTTCTAAGTTTTCTTGGAGAATAATTTAAGGAAACCTGATTTTATTTCATGCCACCAGCCTGTTACACCAGTTAATATGTTCTTCTGTGTATAAATTATATAAAAATAGAATCAAAACTTTAACAGTATCTAACTTCAGAATGGCCATGATGTCTTCATTTGCATAATCTCATATTCTTAAATATTTTATTTACGGGAGTAAATATACGAGAGGTAATACAAGACTGAAATGAGGAGGTTACAAGCTTTTTAATTTTTTTTTCCTTTTTCATAAATATTTTTGAGGCTTTGGCATACTATTGTTCATAGGCTTCTTTGTTTCTGTCCTATCTTATAGAGAGCTTTAAGTTTCATTAAGTGAGTCATACCTTATTTTAGTATTTTTTGTCATTTTTTTTGTTATTGGTACCAGAATAAAAGTATGAGATATTTCTCACTTCCAACTATTGTTATAGTCCTCTCATTAAAATATATTCAAGTCACACTCAAACCTAAATGCTTGAAATTTTATACGTTTACATGAGATTTAAAGCAGGTGTTATATTTTCCATACTTGATTTATATATTTATATGTTCTTTATGTAAATATATGTATATATTATTTATATATTATAAATACATAATGCATGTCTAAATGTGTAATCTACTTATATAATTTATATACAAATACATAATATATAGCTACATATTTATAGAAATATGTATAATTTATATTATATATACATATATATAATTTGGAAGAGGTGAGCCACAGATATTTTCCAGTACTTTTTACAGTGACTTGTTTAAAATCAAAGACATAAGATGCAAAACTTCAGAGAGTACAGTAAGTTCATCATATCCAAACAGAAAGGAAAAAGATTTTAAAACTGCATTTCTATAACATAATTATTTCTAACCCAAGAATTATATTATTTTCCCCTTTGGTACCTTAGAATTTGGAGTAAAGAAAGTAATTGCATGGTACTAGATTTAGTAAAATGCCATTCAGTCTTTCCTTTCTGGACTAAACTTCAAGCAAAGAGAATTATCCAAATCCTGTTCTCTAATTATTACTGGGAAATTCTCAGCCCAAGTATTAGGCTTGTAGGGAAAATTACAGATGCCGGCATTCTTTGAGTGTTTTGTTCCCTTCTGCAACCCATGATTAGAGCTGGTCTTGGACTTTACTCCCCCACATTAGAATAGGTTAAATTATACTATCAAATAGCCTAGCAATAAACTCATAGTTCTAGTATAATAACATTAGCCTTCTTCACATGTCCTGAAAATAAATTGGATTTCCAATGGATATTTCCTTCTTAAAAACAAGATTTTACCTTGCCAGCCCTTTAAATTTTCTTTTAAAATTTGAGTTCATATCTCATCTACTAAATTTAGGATTTCATTTCAGATTTTTAGTTCTTACAGTCTCCTTGAATATTTGGTAATATTAAAATATTTTTGCTTAAAAATCTTTAAATATTTTGTCCATAATTTTATAATTTTTAGATAAATTCAGAATTTCACAATACTGATGCTATTTTGCATATGGGGAAGCATTTTATTGTACTTACAATTATTATTTACAGATAACTAACTCAAGGATTAAAACAAAGCCATGCCTATCACATTAGGTTAAATGCAGAGATCTCAGTTCAAAACACTCAGATTCTCTAATTCTATATTAAGACTTTTATTTACTTAATAAACTTGGGAATATATGAAATCATATGCATTCAAGTAAATTACTGAACAAATGAACTCCATCATAATAAATATTTTATGATTAATTTCATCAAATCATTCCCTTAAAAAAAGTTAAACAGTAAAACCTGGTGCAACATTAATAACCTCAAAAAGGAATCAATCTAAAATTCCAACATTGACAACATCATGGTGTTGTGACAACATGACACCTATGACACTATCAATACAGCAAGTTTTGGCATAGCCTCACACTAATAGAAATTTTTAGCTAATTACTGATCTTGTAATAAAACATTGAATGCAACTATTTATTAGAAATTGCATGTCCATGGATGTTAGAAATTTTTCTGAAATAAAGCTTAATGTTCTTAAGTCTGATTTAATTTTATTTTAGTATTTTGACCAAAAAAAGATTTTTTTTGTTCTACATCTTACATTTCATGCTACATCAGTCATATAGTTTACCTACTGAAACTCAGATTTTATTATGGTTTCCCTGAAGCATTATTAGTATTCTTTCACATTTCTTTATATCTGATATGCATGATGCCTCTCATATGAGTCAATAAAATGTCTCACCACAGAATCGCCCTCCTTCCTAAAACAGATTTGCTTCTCTCAAGTTCTGGGCTATTGCCTGGTCACTTACTTGTGTATTCATCCATGTATTTAAGAAAGCATTTATTTAATATCTACCCTGTTCTGGATAAATACTGTCAGCATGAAAAATCATCAAGGTTACATCGCTAGTTTCAAGATGCTCAGAAGAGAATAGAGAGACAAGTAAAAAGATAAGGGCACACACAATATTTCTGAAAATAAGCATAAACATAAGAAACTATGAATTTCCTGGAATAAATTACCCTGGGCTGAGTCCTGTAGTAATCAGATTTAGCCACGTGGAAAGTGAAGGGAGAAGTGGGAAAAAGTACCAGGAAGTAAAAAGAACACCCTGTAAAGGTTTTGGAGTACACAACCTGTTATAGGTGGATTGATGATCATGGGTAGAAAATGTAACATTGAAAAGGGAGAGAAAGATGGGATGGCGAGGAAGCAGCAAATGTGGATAAGAACAAGAGCCGTGTGTACAGCTGAAGTCACTGAAATCACTGAAGACTTCAAGAGAAGCGTCTCCATTAAAGTTTTATTTTAGAAAAATCATAAAGGAAAAAGAACAGAAAACAAGCTGAAATGTGACACTAGAAAATTGTGGCTATAATTAGGAGGATGCTGTAATCATTCAAAACAAAAATATTATGGGAGAGTGAGCTGGAGACAGGGATCACGAACAGATCTTAGCAAAGTCCTGGAGTTGATTTCTATTCGACTTGCAGCTCATTTAGAGGTAAGGAGTGAAGGCCATAGTTGGCCGCCCAAGATTCTGCTTTTAGAAGCAAATGAGACATCAATGAAAAGGAGCAAGCTTAGACAGGAAGAAAATTAGTGCACTTTATCGTTTCAGTCTTAGATACCTGCCTTAGAGATGTTCTTTACAGGGTTGAAAATGCTGATTCAAAGCAAGAGAAAATGGGATTAGTGAGAGAGATGGGGGAATAATTAGCTCATTAATAATGCTAGACTTGGGAAGAGATGACCAGGAAAGTAAAGATTCAAAGGTTGCCAGGTTGTTTTTTTGAGTCAGTAGAAAGTCTATTAAATGTTTGTATTTGAATTTTTTTTTTTTTTTAATGGGGAAGGACCTCTCTAGTTTGTTGTATTATCTCATTAAACAGCCTGCTCTACTGCCTTCTGTTACCAGCCTGGACCCCAAAAGCAATTGATTGCAAAACCCAGAAGAAGATAAGAACAGAAAGGACTGATCTCTGAAAAACAAGATTTAAGTAAGTAGTGGGAAAAGGAAGGTAATCAGATGAATGATACTGAAAAAGGGATCTACATAGTGAAAAATGGAGATTGGGAATGAACCTGCTAGTATTGGGATTCTTCAATTGATTTGCTCCCCAACTGCTGTTGCTCACTCTCATATATATTTAATTGACTGAGTAAAGGAAAGACTATTTACTCTTCTTAATAGGGTATATCCTGCCACATTCCTTCACTAAGATTCAAAGTCATTCAGGGAAATAATAATATAGAAATATTGGAGATACCAAGAGTTTAGAGTGGTTCTCCTTCATTTTTGTTCATTCCCCTCTTCCTTTTGTTATTTAGAGGATAACTATTGCTGAGATGCCAGACATATAGAAGTTTCTAAACACGTTTATTCTTTTCTTTATATAGCATTTCTTTTTTCACAAAGTTGTGAATGTGGATGTGTGTAATGTCATTCTTTACATCATTAATAGCAAATTTTTATAAAAAGGAAGGAAAATGAAAAGGAAGAAGAGCTGGAATAGGGAGATATTCATTTGTTTATTTGTTCTTGAAAGACAGTTTAGACTGATTCCTCCCCACCTCCCCCCCGACACACACACATAGGAAAAAATATGTGGAAGAATAGTGAGAGAAAATTAGTCCCATCTGATAATAAAATACATTATTAAATAGCAGTATTAGAAATTATACTGGACAAGGAATAGATGGAAATTAACAGGACATAATAAAGACCCAGAAAATTGTCCAGATATGTATAGGAATTTAGTTTTCAACAAATTCATCATTTTTTTTTTCAGTAAGAAGAAGAATACTTAATAAATGCCTTTGGGACTAATTCATATCCATTTGGAAAAGTTGTATCCTTAACTATCAGACAAATGAAGACTGACAAATGTAATTATATAAATATTTTAAAGCTGAAATAGTAAGAAACACCATTTACTTGGCAAAAATGTAAATAAAAATACTGGGAGGATAATTTTCAGTATTAGTTTTTAGAAGAAACAGAATTAGTTTGCCACTAAATATAAACTAAATACATAGTTTATATGAGTAAATAAGAAAAGGACATGTAAGCTCAAAGAAAACAGGCAGGGAAAATAAACTGGCAACTCATGGAATGAGAACAAATATTGCAAGTATGTTCAATATCACTAGCATTTGAAAAACTATAAATTCAAATAATGAACATGGGCAAAATGGAAAATAGTGATTGCATTTATTAATCATTCATCATGAAGAAATAGCCAATCTACTACTATATTGGTTGATGGCAAATTGGTTCCGATTTTTGGAGATCGTTTCTATAATACTTACTACAATTTTAAATATTCATACAGGTAGACTCAATTTCTACTTCTATGTACCTATCCTAAAGAAATACTTGCACATGTATATAAAAGCATGTATTTTAAACAATGCAACTGCAACAGTGTTGGTAATACTGAGAAAAGATCTCATCACTATAGATATAGTTAAAGGGCACCGGCATACTAGGGAATATATAACCTTGCAATTAAGAATTATAGAGCTACTTGCACTGATCCTGGACTTCTCCAGGCCATGTGAGGAAGAAGGAGAAGTAATGAGGCTGAATGAAGATTGAGTTGGATGTGGGGATTAGGTTGTTACCATCTATGTCAATGTCTCTCCGTTGGCGGTCCATAGCTAGAAAGAATCACATGGGATCTAGTGTCAGACCAAGAATCTCCATTTCGACCATGTTTTCTTTTTTCTCTTTACTGAGACATGTTTTTACATATTATATAATTCACCCATTTTATGTGTACAACTTAATAATTTATAGAAATTGTACCAGTTTGTGGGGTGCCTGCATGGTTCAGACAATTAAGCATCCAACTCCTGGTTTTGGCTCCAGTCATAATATCAGGCTCATGATATCGAGCCCTGCATCAGGCTCCAAGCTCAGCACAGACTCTACTTGAGATTCTCTCCCTCTGCCTCTCCCTATGCTTGTTCTCTCTTTCTCTGTCTCCCCTCTCTAAGATAAATAAATAAAATCTAAAAAGAAAGGGAAGAAAAATTTTACCAATTTGTGCCACCATCACTATAAATCAATTTTAGAGCATTTCATCACCTTAGTAAGATCCCTCATGTCTTTTTACCATTCATCCTCATTCCCACCCCACCACCCTGGCAACCATTAATTTACTGTCTCTATCAATTTGTATTTTTTAGACATTTCATATGAATGGAACCACACAGCATGTTTCAAAATTTAACACGCATACGAATCACCTGGGAATCTTGTTAAAATGCAGATTGAGCAGGTCCAGAACAAGCCTTGAAATCTGCAGGTCTAACAACTTGTCCTGGTCCATGCACCACATTTCCTGGAGCAGGGCCCTGAAGGTGCTTCTGGTTCTTGCGTGCAGCAAATTTTGAGGGCCATTGATACATATCTGTCTGTACTTTCAGCTTTTAACAATGAACATTCATTCTTCTTTTATATCCATCATTTTTTAAAGAAGAAAGTAAGATAATAGGTACATTTATAACTCTATCGAGTAATAGCAAGAATTTTAGTCCAGGGACGCTTGGGTGGTTCAGTGAGTTAAGCATCCAACTTCAGCTTAGGTCATCATCTTAGAGTCCTGGGATTGAGTCCCACACTGGACTCTGCTCAGCAGGGAGCCTGATTCTCCCTCTGCCTGCTGCTCCCCCTGCTTGTGCTCTCTCTCTCTGACAAATAAATAAATAATATCTTTAAAAAAATTCTTTTTAGTCTAATAACAGTAACTGAAAACTTTATTAGGTTCCTGAAACCTTTGCAACTTCCCTAATTTTGTCATATTTGTATTGTCTTTTATTTTCTAAAGAAAGGTTAGTCATGAAATATGGGGATTATGTGGGGCAGCAGGAACATGGAGGATCCACCTCATAGAGATAATAGTCTCAGGAAATAAGAAAAATATTGAAAAAGAAAAGCACACCGAATAAATTTCTGGACCTGTGGTCAGGTGGCTGACCAAGGAAAGGCTGAGGCAGGTCCCAGGCTGTTCCCCACTCTCAACACTACAAAGAAGTGACAAAAGATATTTTACTTATATGCACCCTCTCTTTACAAGTTTTAGTGCCTGCCCTGAAATTGTTTTACCAATCTATTAGTGGTTGGACCGTTTATTTATGATTTTGATGGATATTGTCTGTGTGTTGTGTAATATACTCCTAAGGCAGCACTCTTCTATTATTATGTATTTTATTGGGGCCTGAAGAATGCATCAGCAGCTATGTTAACATTCAGTTTCTCCCTGAGCAATATCCTGTTATGAACAAAAGGAAGAACAATAGATGTCTAGAACACTGTTATCCTTATTGTGAATTTTTGGTTGAGTAAATCTAAATCATACTTTAATCCAAGCCAATCATTTTTACACAGTGCGTATTTACCATATGTTCATCTCTCTCTTTTCAATACTACTATTGAATTTCCATATGAAGAAAAAGTGTGCTTTGGGTAATCCAAAGCAATAGTTAAATCAAAATATCTAGTTTTGAAATGTTTTATCAAATTCTATTGTTGGTAGCTTGAGTCTCCAAAGCCCAGAAGTCAGGTATAGGGAATGTTGGGGCTATAAAAGTTATCTGAGGAATATTGCAAAGAAAGGAATACAATATTTATATTTTAATTTTTCCACTCCTTTATGCATTCCTGCAGGTTTGTCTTTTTTCATAACAATCATTATTTGTTTTATGAAACAATAAAACATCTTTTAAACTATGATTTTATAATATAATTTGTTATGCCTCTAATGACCTTAGCAGATAAACTGAAGTTGTTTCTTGGGAAATGTTTACGTATTTGAGCACATAGTATCACTTCTACAAGTATATGTAAGAAAAAAACTTGAAAGCAGAAAAACCTTATATTTAAAGATGCTTATCACATTTTTATACATAAGAGAAAATACTTAAAATAGCCTTAATGTTGGATAATATGAAAATTATTAAGTAATGATGGTATATCTGCTGGATTAAATGAGCCAAAACTCAAAAATAGTTTTTATGGTAAAGTTTAACATGTATTGTTTATAATTGTATTCATTAACATTCATATATTTAACAAATATTTTTAATATATGCCAGATACTTTATAATAAAAAGTATTCATATGATAATAAGTTCTGAGAAGCAGCATGCAAAGTTATAAATTATATGTTATCGAAACTGTTTCAGTATCAGATGACAGAAATTGTGAATATAAAAAGACCAGAAGAAAATGTAGTAACAATGAAAAATGAATGTTTATCTTCCAGTTTTCAGTATTTTAACATTTATATTCTGACTCTTACAAGGAGTATTCAAAAACATTTAAGAAATAAGTAGGGCTTGAAAACCATAGCTTATAAAAATTAGTGACAAAATAATTAAAATACAGTTTCTATATATATATTTTTTAAATTCACTGTCTTTTTCAGTTCTCTATTCTCTTTATGCATAACAGAGCTTGTCTACTCTAGTTATTTTCTATTTCAATATCAATGATAACCAGGCCAGAGGGCTCCTAGCCTTTGAAAATGTAGTATATAACAGATTAGTTATAGGGTATCAGTAAATTGGATCTAAACCAAGGCATTTCTCACATGCCTCTCAATGTTTTCAGATTCTTGCTTGTAACTTCAGTAGCAGCACAAGTAGAAAGCCAGCTTAGCCTACAGAAAAAAAAAAACTTTTCAACTGATATTAATTTTTATGTCCAAAGTAAAAAATTTCAGGGGCTGACTCACGTGCTTGGCTGCATTAATTTCAAACCAAGTGAAGTTCCTATGTAGATATGAACATAAGCTTCTCTCAGCAAGATTTCTAAATCTTTTGCAGAATTTATCTGAATTTTCTGGCATAAGACAATGATAAGAGAAAAAGTGCACTGAGTGGCAACTGATTTAATAAAAAGGTGTGTTTTCTGCTAAATAATTTATTTCTATCTCAGAAGCTGTGAAGATATCTGTGACGGCTAACTTCATGTGTCAACGACTTGGCTAGACTATGGCACCCAGTATGTGGTCAGACACCATTCTACATATTTCTGGACAGGGCTTTTGGGGATAGAAATAACATTTATATCAGTAAATTCTAAGAAAGTTGCTTTCCGTAATGTAAATGGACTTTTTGCGGTCAGCTGAAGGACCTGAGAAACAAGATTCTTTCTCTCTCTTTCTGCCTCTGGACCCAAACTGCAACTTCCCTGTGGACTTGATAGTCTCCACAACCATGTGAGGTGATTCCTTAAAATAAGTCTCTCTCTTTCTCTGAAATAAGCCGCCACTCTACACACACCTCTACACACACGCATGCATGCACACACTACTGACTCTGTTTCTTTGGAGAACCCTAATGTATCACTTTAGGTAACCTTTTTATCATGCTATTTGTTACTGACACCAAGTGTACTGGCCTCCTTCTCTAAGAATCATAACTAACAAAGTTGCTTGTGGAATATAAAATAATTAATCATGTCATAAATTCATAAGAAATTCTGTCATAATTCAGCTGGTGAACCAGGACCTAGTCCAGGTGTTAGGTGTATTCCCCATCCACCCTTTTCAGATACATTGACCAATAAGAGGACACTTTGTATACTAGAGCTAGGAATAATTGCCATATTCATAACCAAAACCAGAAATGACTGAGGTTTACCAGGAAATTTTTAAGCAAACAAGTTATTCCATTTGGAAATTTAATTGTAGTCTAGATATATCATAGAAATGGATGTTTATGTTATTTTATTGACAATACCTGCAAAGTGAAGTTATGATAAATAGTTAAGTCCACATGAGTTTTATAGAACTTTACCTCTGATTTGATGCCACAAAGATCTGCAAGCTTTGCATATGCTGTGAACTCATTTTCAGGACTTCGTGTCAGGAATAAGTCTTCTGAGCTATATGAAAAGCCTTGTGGTTAAGATTGGTGCAACAGTGTTTTTTACAGTTTGTCTAAGATCAAAGATGGCATATTAAATAATTTTTCATTTAAAGAAAAGAAAAAATTTGCATGACCAAATTTGCTCCAATCTAAGAAAAAAATATTTTTCTATCCAAAATCTTCATTTATAGCTCTTCCCTGCAACATGAAAGATAATAGTTCAAATTGGAGAAACCCAGTCAAAATTAGTATGTCCCTGTGACATGCTAAAATGAGACCAAAATTAAAGTCCATATTTAAAAGTTTCATTGACTGGATCAGATATTGAACATAGCCATTACTGATTTGAAAGGAAATATTAGAATCTGTAATGTTTCCTCTGCTTCCACGTATAGCCAGAGTTCACCAGGATAAAGATTTGAGGGCACTGGGGCGCCTGAGTGGCTCAGTTGGTTAAGCGACTGCCTTCGGCTCAGGTCATGATCCTGGAGACCCAGGATCGAGTCCCACATCGGGCTCCCTACTGAGCAGGAAGCCTGCTTCTCCCCCTCCTCTCAGTCCCCCTGCTTGTGTTCCCTCTCTGGCTGTGTTTCTCTCTGTCAAATAAATAAAATCTTAAAAAAAAAAAAAATTGAGGGCACAAAGAGTGAATACATCCCAATAAAAGGGCTTTGTGATATACTGACTGTATTGTCCAGATTATGCAGAGATATGTGGCAACAGAATTGTCTGCACAGCTTTCTTATGAGCTTCTATGTTAATGTTGTTCACCAGGCCTCTCCAAACTACTGAAAAAAAAAAAAAAAAAAAAAAAAAACCATAGAAAACTTGTGGATAGGGGCTCTTGGGTGGCTCAGTTGTTAAGCATCTGCCTTTGGTTTAGGTCATGATCCTGGAGTCCCAGGATCGAGCCCCACATGGGGCTTGCTGCTCATTTGGAAGCCTGCTTCTCTGTCTCTCATTCCTGCTTGTGTTCCCTCTTTCTGTGTGTTTCTCGTTTTCAAATAAATAAAATCTTAAAAACAACAACAACAACAACAACAAAAACTTGTGGATAGATCTTTGTGCCCTGAGCTCCAAGGGTTAAGGCAGTCAAATAAAGGGAAGGATACTCTGGGTGAGAGCTAGGCAGATGGAGATAGCTAGCCTCATATGAAAGAGTGTGGCACCCCTACCTGGGCAGGGAAATAGCAGTTGAAGTGAACAGCATTCTGGTGTATTACAATGAAAAATCATTCGTATGTCTTCCAACCTAACTCCAAGATACTTCACAGAAGTAACCTATGGAAAGTTGGAGAAATTAGCCCAACTACCCTTACAGCTTTTATGTTAATAGTTAAATGAACAGAAGTCAAGAATCTGCTAGTAAATAAAGCAGCAAATAAAGTGAGAACAGAAAAATGGTTTAAACAACAGTAAGAAATTTCTACCATGGGCCATGTGAGAGCACTGAATCACCTAGCAGCAATGGGGGAAAACAAAACAAAACAGAAAACTGCTGGCCGCTTGCATTTCCCATAGTTCATAGGGAAGTCGCATAGGACTTAAAGCCATTATAGCTATTCAAATCTGGATTGTTCCTCAAAAGAGTCTAGAAGCAAGAGGCATTGACCTGAGGTACTTTATTTAATTCATCTTATTTTCTAAACAGCAAAATGATGTACAATATTAGAATATTGGTTCAAAATATTTTTATAGTACATATTTGCATAATTGACCAATAATAAAGACTGGTGAAATTCTTATTTCCCTGAGAAAATGCAGTTAAACATTAACTTTGATTGGAAAGAGTAACCAAATATTGCCATAGTGGTCAACATAATTGCCAGCTCCCTTTGAATTATCTCATTAAGAAAAAAATTCCAAAAAAAAATTTTAGCACATAAAATAGTATTTTCTCTTCGCTTTCTAGATTTCCCCTTGTCTTGATGCTACCTCCTTCTCAACTTTTGTGACAAGCTTCTCATTTTCTTGGATTATTTAAATAGCCAAGGTTCTCAGCATTGAGTGCTAGGCTCTCTTCTCTTTCCCTCTGCACTCTATCATTTGATTCTTTTGATTCTTTTGTCAGCTCTTATGCCTTCAATTCAATTGCCATCTACTGACCAATGACACCTATATCTCCCTTCCAATAACACTTATTTCATATATATATATATATATATATATATATATATATATATATATATATAGGGAGAGAGAGAGAGAGAGAGAGAGAGAGAGAGAACAGACACACACATAAAAATCCTAGGAGTAGAGGCTAGACTGTATGAGTAACTTAGCATGGTTAATGTCAATTTGGGTGTCACAACAATTTCAAACCTTTGAATTTTCAAACATTTGAAAACATGAATTATTAATCTCCATCTGTATAATTTACTTCTTCCCTGTGTTTATTGTATCCTGCCATGTCATTTTCTTCTCCATCATTTTCTGTGGTCAGTTCATCATCAAGTCCTCTTGGCCTCTACTTCTAAAACATATGTCAAATGTATGTGGTTCTCTTCATTTTTACCATCTGCACCTTAATTCCATCCATCTCTATCTCTCACCTGGATCATCACCAAAGACTCTTTTTTTTTTTTTTAAGATTTTATTTATTTGACAGAGAGAAACACAGCCAGAGAGGGAACACAAGCAGGGGGAGTGAGAGAGGGAGAAGCAGGCTTCCCGCTGAGCAGGGAGCCTGATGGGACTTGGTCCCGGGTCTCCGGGATCATGACCTGAGCCAAGGGCAGTCGCTCAAACCAACTGAGCCACCCAGGCATCCCATCACCAAAGATTCTTAACTGGTCTCCCTGCTTCATCTTTACTTTTACTTTAATTCTTTTCAAACAGGTGCTAACGTGACCCACCCATAATATGATCTGGATCATATCACTCCCCAGCACAAAATCCTTCAGATCCCATTGTATTCAGTTAGTATCTAAAAATCCTCCACATGGCTTAGAAGCTCTTTATAAATTCATCTGATGCCACAGTTCATCTCTACTTCCACTGACCTGTATCCCTTGATCACTCAACTCCAAACCCATCAGGCACCTCTCAGTGTTTTAAGTATGTCAATGTCTTCTCTGCACATCTTTCAAAGGTACAGTCCCCTTTAACTGGATTATTCTTCCTTCCTCCCAGTCTTCTCCCCATGATTGGCTGGGAGAATTTTTAGTATCTACCACATCACAACTCCCTCTGAGAAGACTTCTCTAAGCACTTAACCAACCTTAGAATCCTTATTATTATATTCTCACACTGCACACAGTGCTTTCTTAGAACACTTAGATTATATAATCATATATTGGAGTATTTATGTGTTTAATGTTTTCCTTTCACCTTAGACCCGGAGAATGAGCTATGCTAGTGTTGTTTAGTATTATGTAATCAGTTAGTAAATGACTCATGTTAAATAAAAATAAGGGTTTTATTTTATTCAGTATCAGTATGAAATATTCATAATGACTCTGATACAAGTTGTTTCCCTCAAAATGTTTTCTGTTTAATTTTGTAGTTTAACATGACTTACGAATTCATAAGCAGTTGTTAAAATTCTTTATGAATAATCTATCCTGTTCCATTGAAGGACTTGAATAATCTCAGTCACAGGATTTAAAAGTACTTGTTCACAGGTTATTTAGAAGTCACTTTGTTTCCTTTAGAAAAGTTAATTTCCCTTAACTAGTGTAAAGTCTTTGAGGACTCCCTCCCATATTTAAATTATATTGCATATTTTTATGCAGGCAGACCCTGTCTGCCAGATTTTTTTTTATCCATAATTATATGGACCTGGCATGTGTTATACTATTAAATTTGTAATCCTTTGTTTTTTCCCAAGTGCTATCAGCATGCAGATTATAAGGGCTGCATAAGATAAGATACCTCACTAGAAAAACATTTACAAAGAAAAAAAGAGTTATGTGGTACTGGCATAGGTACTTCAGAAACTAGAACGAAACAATTCAGTTTTAATAAAGTATTATTTTAGAGAGCTAGGGTATCATCTTTGAGTCATGCTGTTTTGCTTTTATTCTTATCAATTGTGTAATTTGCTCTCTCAAACTAGGTTTTCTATGAAAAGTCTGGAACCATACCTCCCTTCCTTTGACCAGTAACTTGCTCCCCCTGGTGGTCTGCTAAGTTCAAACTGTTGACCAAACAAATTTAATTTATAATTTGACTTTTTTTTCTCTATGTTTTGAAGAATGACATTGCAACAGCGTATTTCTAGGATAGGATAAGTTGTCTCTGAACTCGGTGTTAAGAAATGCTGTCTGTCGATTTGGAGGGATCATTCCCATGAGAACTATATTTCAAAAATCTTTATTATAGTCCCTAAATCAAACCATATTTTTTTAAGATTTTATTTATTTGACAGAGAGAAACATAGCAAGAGAGGGAACACAAGCAGGGGGAGTGAGAGAGAGAGAAGCAGGCTTCCCACTGAGCAGGGAGCCTGATGCGGGGCTCAATCCTGGGACTCCAGGATCATGACCTGAGCTGAAGGCAGATGCTTATCGACTGAGCCACCCAGGTGCTCCTAAATCAAACCATTTTTATGTGCTGTTGTATGAGTTAACATTAACAAGCATGGTGACAGGATAATGACTGAATGCTTATCATAAGAATCTATCAACATGGACCAATACTAGAAATGGGAGATGGGGAGGCAAAGATTTCCTGTTTGGGAAAAATCTTCCATCTTAACCCTGTAACTTTATTTCCCATTTCACTGAATATCATTATAACTTAAGGAATTCCTTTTGAAATCACTGAATATTTCTGGCATAAAAGAGATGCAAGTTGAAAAGGATTTGGATTAAGGGAGGTAACACTTGAATCCAGTCTTTCAAAATAAGGTAGAACATTAAAAATAAATGGCCACATTTCTAAAGATCATTAAAAATAAATGGTCTTTTCTAGTTTGACATCACGTAAGTACGTCTAATGTTTAATGGTGGCAGAGTACAAGCTAAATTCTGAGTCAATGCTAAAACAATATATTTGTGTCAAAATGTCATATAGGCTTCCCTTCAGCGAAATGCTCAGGGAGCAAAGGGGAGGGGAGCTGTCTTCAGCTGAATATATGTATGCTCCCAAGCTGTACTTGAAATGTTTTACTCTGGGCTCTTCATACAGGAGGAGGCATTCAGAAGGAAATCTACAATATATTTTCCTCAGATGTCTTATTGTGAAGACTTTGCATTTTTTTTAAGCCTCCCAATCTGTCAGAGCCCAGTGAAAAGATGGATTCACTCCAGTAAATTTTGAAAAAACTACTGGCCATTAAGAATAATACATAAAAAAGGAAAACAGAAAGAAGGCTGAGAACAAAAGAAAGAATGAGTTGAGCATTTACATCTGAAATATAAAGGACCCCAGAATGTTTTTAGCTTAACAATATTGTTTACATAACAAATATGCAAACAGATTTGGAACTCCTTGGAATCCTGAGGATTTAGGTGATTTTAGTGAGGTTTCATTCAACCACTATTCAGCACAGATTTATATTAATGCTGCTAGTCTTATCCCATCAACATTAGCTGTTTATGGGCTAGTAGGTACTGAGGTACTGTAACTGTGAAGAAATAATAGCTAGTAACTGTAGTGTATTAAGAATCTTCTGGCAAAATCATCTGTGACATTCTTTTGCAAGATCAGGGTATCTATGAAGCTCTTCTGGATTGATGTGGAGATATTGGAGAGTCTGGAAGGGGGTTAAACCTTGTCCATTTACGGTAGCCCTAATCTTAACAGAGAACCAGCTAGCCCCTGAAAACCCTGTTACACATAGCATGAGGCTTTATTGTACATAGTTCTTTTTGAGTCGATTAAAACTTAACCATTTTGTACCATCTGTAATTAAAATGCAAATGAAGGGGAAAATTTTGTTTTCATAAATAGATTACACAGGTTAATTAAGATGAAAACACGTAGGCCAAGGTTTACAGATAAGTGATACTTTCAAATATCCTACTCACATGGTAGAATGTGAATTCTGAGCCTGTGCTCTACATCATGGAAAGATCAATTATCTACATGTCAAAGCAAGGAAAGGAAGGCCCAGAGAATATAAAATATAATTATTAAGTATATTCCTTAATGTAATGGTGAGGAGAAAGCCATTCACCCACTTCCTGTTTGAAATTGACTTCTCCCTGGTTCCATTTTGCTTAAAACTTAGAAAATACTGGCTTTAAAAAGCATGGAGCCTTTAGATGGTATGGAGAATGAAAACTGCCACAATGGATGCATTTATGAAAACCATAAATTTTTGTGCACTCTATTTTTAATCTGTCCACCTGAGTAATTAAAGGGAAGCTTCTGGACACACTAGAGACATTTGGGTCACAATTCAAATACATAACCTCCCTCCCTAAGAGGAAAGGTGAACAAAGCTAAGAAAAGCAAACACTTTAGAAATGACCTTGCATTATTCTGGGTGGTACTGCAAGAAAATGCAATTCTAAGGGTGATGTTGGAAAGAAATAAAATGCAACATTCATTTTCCACACTGAAAAGCCAAATAATGCTTTGTTAGTGGTTTTTCTAAGGGAGCATTTTCTGGTCTTTGCCACTTAATCATAGCTGAACTCCTTGCACATAAAAAACACAATGTCATATTTAATTTTGAGCCATTAGAAAGATGGATACTATGTCGACTTTTAAAGCAGCAAAGATAAAGAAACAATTACATGATATTTATGGCGTAAGAAAGAAAATATCCCCAGATATCAGAGATCAGATGCAATAATTATTTTTAAAACTGAAAGACCTAACATCAAATTGAAAATTTGGGGCATAGGATAATTAACAGAGGGATAGAAAAAGTCACCATAGCTACCTTGAAACTCAAACTATTACTACAATATAAATTAAGCCCTTGGAAATTGAGTGTGGGAGCTGAGCCGGCTTCCAGGGCTTGCTATAGTATGCTGGAACATCTCATTAAATACTTCAAATTAATGAAGTGCTTTAACATCCTTATGTTTTTATTTATTGACTTAAATTCAGCCCTACAAAGCAGAAAACGAGACAGAGTACATTCTAGTGCAAAAGGAGAGCTAAGAGGAAGGAGAGATTTTTACTGAATTCTTCAGAATGTATTTGTTTCTCATGGAAGTTGCTTCAGTGGGCTTCCTGGGCATGGCTTTTCTCAAGAGAAAATGAAGATTGCAGATCTTTCTCTCACTGAGATATTTATCCCCCTCCATCTGTCTTGCTTTTTTAAAGAAACAAATCCCTAATTTCTTTTACCTTTATTCTACAATTCACACACACACACACACACACACACACACACACACACACACACACACACTTTAATGTTTTACTTTCTGGGAAAGTTTTCTTCTGAGCCTCATAAACATTTACAAGCACCATAAGAGTCTTTATTCTCAAGTACGTTAGATTGGTTCTCTGTCTTTGTCAAACTTAACTCCTTGCTTTGAATCTTTAGTTCACTCTTTTTTCCCCTTATCATTTCAATCATGATTCCAGAAGGCTATTGTTACAAGGTATCCAGATGCAGCCAAACATGGGTCCTCTGTATGGCAAACTAGTAGACCCAGGTTATTTAGGAAATGCAACTCTTTCATCTACTCTGAGGGCATAACAGGAACTCACAAATCCCATCCAATTTGGTTTAAATTGAAGAAAGGCACTGATTGTACCCCTGGGACTAGCTCACATCCTCTCATTCCCCAGCTGCTGGTCTAGTCCTTTAAAGAAGATGATGGGCAGCAATACATGAGTGTTGCCAGGGGAAATTCCACCAACCCTGAAAACAAGCAAACCACCCCTTTGGGATAAATTGAGACTGTTGCCACAGAGTCAGCCTGGCTTTTCCCTCATTTACTTTCTCTTTTCAGTGACTGCACAGGCTGCTCTCAGAAACACCTTGTTTCCTCTCTCTAAGAGTTTCAGTTCACCCCAGGGGAGATTCCCTGTTTACATTTTCCTCCAGTCCTAGGGAAGACAACTTTCCTTAGCTACTAGCCACTGTCTCAATAGAGAATCAGGAATCAATACCATGGACCATTAATTCCAGAACAAGTTTAGAGTTCTCTGGATCCTTCTGAAGGAGTGGTTTTCCCATCCACTGGAAACCACTACAATTTACGAAGAAGTCTTCTGTCCCAGGAACTGAATTATCTTTCCTCTCTAATCTTAATCTCGAAGTTTCCAGAGACATTATGACGAGTTCTCATGAACAGTTTGTTGGAACTCTGAACAGTCCATCTACCTGCATCATACATTGTCTGACAACACCTGGAACCTGGCCCAGTAGAAATGGCACAACAACTAAATAACAGAGCTACATGGAACTCCAAAATACAGCCATACCATCCACTTGACATCCTGGTCATCCTTAATCAGAACCCAAAGTGTACCCCTTCCCTCATTTTCATATAGCTTTGCACTTGATTTCCCTACTTAGCCTTCACTGCCGTTCTCCTATCAAAACTTTACCCGTTCCTTCTAAATCCACGTCCCATGGTAAGCAAGGCAAAACAAGGCAAAACAAAACAAAGCCCTCTTTCACATCTCTTCACCAAATATCCCCTCCAGTTCCTTGCTTTTGCTGAAAATTATCTCTTCTCCCATTAATCCCAGCATTCTGCAATGGAAACAATGAAGTCACAGGGACAGAGAATTAATGTATCAGGAAGGAAGGGCAGCATTCTGCTGCTCTCCAGCCTCCACTCCATCTCTAGACAGGGCGATTGAGAACTCTTACTCCCCACTGCCATAGAGATGGCCTGCCTTGCTCATATCACGCCATTTGGCTTTATAATCCAGAGTCATGAATGAGCATCTAAATCATTCCTCCATATTTATTCAGCACCATGCTGTGGGGCTTTCCTTCCACTTAAATTCTTGTCAATATTCTGAGTTAGTTCAATGCCCATGCAGGAGATCTGTCCAGTTACTTGTTTCACAGTTTTGTTTTTTAGGTGTTTTTTTTGTTTGTTTGTTTGCTTTTGTTATTTTATTTATTTATTTATTTATATGAGTTTTTTGACTCTGGTGACTTTTGTATCCACTTTGCCGTAAGCCCTCAAATGCAAACTCACTTTGGATCATGTAAGCACCTAGAACTACTCCATCTCTAAAGTGTTCAACTGTAAATTCCCACCTGTATCAACACCTATCCTTCCATTGTCTCATCTCTTTACTCCTGTTATGGTTGTAATTGAAGCCTATTAAACCTCTCATTTTTTCTGTCCCTACCACTCCTCAATCTCTGAAAAAACTCCATTTTCCTTCTTATCCAGTCTACACCCACCATCATGAATGTATCTCTCATGGATAACATTAACTTCCTTTCTCTACTACTGGCCCTGCTCTGAAAAAAGCTCCAGCTTGGATCTGGAATATCCCATCTCTTTATGCTTCCAGGGGAGCTGCTGAAATGAAACTGGAGGCAATCACACAGCTGTGCACATTGGCCACACTAAATTGCAAGTGTCCAACCTCAGCTTGGCGCTATACCCTGCTTGGCAATCATTCCAGTGAGCTACCTTGCACAGTTACAATTACTTCAACTATTCTCGATTCTTATATCCCGCCACATCCACATAAATTTAAAAATTAACATGATTTGATAAAACTGCACCAAAGTTTACAACTTGATGGGTTTTCAAAAACTTAATATGCTTGTGTAAACCAACACCTTATCCAGGAAACCAAGCATTAGCAACAACCCAGAAATTTTCTTTCTTTCTTTCTCTCTCTCTCCCTTTTTTTCTTACTATTTCGTTATTTGTTTATTTATTTTATCATTTACCCTGTATACTTTTGTCTATGGCTTCTTTAGTTCAAGATTATGCTCTTGAGATTCATCAGGGCTATAGTGTGTACCTTCATTGTTCTCAGTGATGTGTGGTATGAATATGCCATAATACATTTATTAGATGCATTATAGAGAAATGTTTGATAATGCTTCTAGACTTAAGTATTAATTATAGTGTTGGGCACCTGGGTGGCTCAGTCAGTGAAGTGTCTGCCTTCAACTCAGGTCATGATCCCAGGGTCATGGGATCAAGTCCCATGTGGTCAGGAGGAAGGGGGAGGGTCCCTGCTCAGTGGGGAGTCTGGGTCTTACCTTGCCCCTCCCCCAGCTCATGCATGCTCTCTCTCTCTCTCTCCCCCTCTCAAAAATAAATAAACACAGTCTTTACAAAAAATAAAAATAGTGCTGTTAAAATTCTAGTACATGTCTGGATAAACATGGGTGTATACTTCTAATGGATATATACTTAGGAATGAAATTAGATTATATGGCCTCCCATGTTCAACTCAAATGGAGAGTGCCAAACCACCTTCTAAATTAGGTAAACCATTTTATACTCTTTTTTTTTTTTTTAAGATTTTATTTATTTGACAGAGAGAAACAGAGCCAGAGAGGAAACACATGCAGAGGGAGTGAGAGAGGGAGAAGCAGGCTTCCCACCGAGCAGGGAGCCTGATGTGGGACTTGATTCCGGGTCTCTGGGATCATGACCTGAGCCAAAGGCAGTCGCTTAACCAACTGAGCCACCTAGGCACCCCCATTTTATACTCTTATACAGACTTTGACCCCGTAGAACTACTTTTCAGTGACACAAAACAAGAAGATAAGTAAATAAACTAAATAATTACAAGTTGTACCAAGTGTTACAAAGGACATAAACAAGTGATATTGATGATAGATAGGACTTAGAAGAGTAAAAGTATGTTACATGTGTAGTTCAGAAGGAACATTCTAAAGAGATAACATGTGAGACTGGACTGGGCTTATATTAGGAAGAGATAACCATAGGAAGAGCCAGGAAAAACACATGCTAGGGAGAAAGAAGAGCAAATGCAAAAATCTGAAGCAGGAAAGAATTTGATATGCTCAGGACACACAAAGGAGGTAAGAGACACAGTCAGCTGATTATTTACGAAAAAGAGACAGAGGGACTTGAGTTTTGAATTGAGTTGGAAATGGTGAGCAGGAATCAGCTCATGCAAGGCCTTATAGGCTATTGGCTGGAGTTTGCTTTTAACTGTATGTCCAGTGGAAGTTTATATTCAGGGGCAAGTGAGGATGGGTGCTGACACTATCTGTTTACTCTTCACCCCTGTAGCCATTTGAAGAACAAACTGTATAGAGGCAAGGGTAGAAACAAGAGCATCGATTAGTAGAGTGGCCATTCAGCTTGGAACCCTTGAAATTTGTCTAATGCTCCATATAAATATAAATAACATCTTTACCAACCTCAAAAATGCTTTTTTTTTTTTAATTTAGGAAGTTAAGTATATGATCACCCTATTTTTTAAGGGACTTTAACAAGAGTTTAGAATTTAATAATGTTTTCTCTTTCTACCCAGTTCAGTACCATTGGCCTGAACTGGGTAGAAAGAGAAAACATTATTAAATTCAAGACCTATTTTGAAGGTAGCACTGAAGGACATATTGATGGATTGCATATGAGAGATAAGGAAAAGGAACAGACTGGGGATGATTTCTAGATTTTTCATCCTAAACTGATGGTGGTACCATTTACAAAGATAGGGATGTCTGAGGTAAAAACAGGCTTGAGTAGAGAAAGACATATCTACCAGCTGACTGAGAATCAAAACAGGAGGGATGAAAGAAAACACAAAAGATAAAATTGCCGAAAATAGACATTTGCCTCTTTTCTTTACTTCATCTGAAGTATAACCTTGCTTTTGTTTTCTGAATCTTCTACACTTTGTCTTTCTTTTGCCTTATACTCTTATTATCCCTGATTCAATGCTGTCTTCACTATCTTCTTATTTGCTCTCTCTGAAAGTCAATTGATATGAACAATTATAAACCATCTTAAAAAGAGATAAGTAAAAAAGAACAAGCAAGCCTTTAACTCTCCATGTACCCTATACCTTTTTTCTCACCTCTACAATTCCCTGGACCTTTAGAGCCAAGTTTCTGAAAAGCATAATCTACATTCAAGTTCACCAATTCAGTGACTCATTTCCACAAAATCACTGGCACTGTGATTTCTATCTTTATCACTTTGATTAAAATCTTTCCCAACAGTAACATCTCCAGACTAGATGACTGGGTAATTGTGATTCTTCATTTATGATTCCCACATCCTTTTTCGCTTTTGTGCTCCCTTCATTTTGGGTCTGCCCTCATCATTTGTTTTCATCCCCTGTTAGTCCCTCTACCTCTCTTCTGATTTCTTTTTTCTCAGTCTCTAACATTTTTTCTACCCTTCCTTAAAATTAATATTCCTCAGGAATCTACTGAGCCCAATTTTCTTCTCATTTTAAAAGGTATTCCTCCAAGGGCATCTCGGTGACTCAATCAATTGAGCATATGACTCTTGATTTTGGCTCAGGTCATGGTCTCAGGGTTGTGAAATTGACCCCTGAGTTGGGCTACCCATTCAGGGCAGAGTGTGTTAGAGAGTCTCTCTCTCTTCTCCCTCTGCCCCACTCCACACACACACACACTCTCTCTCTCTCTCAAATAAAATCTTTAAAATAAAATAAACAGAATAAAAGGTATTCCTCTAAAAGCTTCCTCTTGACTCTTATATTCACTTCAAAAGTCTAATAAATATACTTTCTATTTTGATTGTGGTGATGTTTTCATGATTATATACACAAAGCAAAGCTTATAAAACTATAGACTTCAAATATGTGCAATTTATTATAAATAAAGTTTTTTAAAAAAATTGCCTCTTAGTTTAAATGAATTTCAGCAGAAAATGCATCAAAATCCATCCAAGAAAAAACCTGCTCCCACATCACTCTTGCTATGGTAGAAATGTTCTGATCTCCAGTAAGACATACTTGGCCATGTGAGTTAAATCATCTATCACTATCTATTTGTCACATATATGTGGACAATCTGTTTTTTGAAGCAAAATTCAATAAAACTGACTTTAGTGACATCAAATATCAATCTAAGACTTTTCAGATGAGTCTAATATGTAACTTCTTAAAGAACTTTTTTTTTTCTCTTGAATTCCTCTCTCTCCCACCTTATGTCAAAAGAACCACGATGAGTTAGTTCTCTGTTTTCTCTCTGAGCCTCCAGGCTACCACAACTTATTTTCAGAGCATTCTAGTATGCTGGAGAGTACTCCATTATAAAGGATATAGTTTCTAAAGTACACCTCTTGCCTCTCTTACCAGAAGGGCTCCATCTTTCCCTCCTAGTATCACTCTGAAACTCCAAATCACTTTATTAGACAGCAAGCTTCAAGTCTAGGTTTTCATCATTGCTGTAGTGTGGATTCCAAAGTTCTCCCAAGATATTAACTTTGCCAAAATGTTTAGGATGAAATCAAGTCAAACTTTTGCACCCTCAGAGGTTCTATACATGCACCCTTGCCAGGTGGGGCATTAGTGTTCTGACTGCACAACCTGTAGGACAGAGCAAATGCATCATCCCTTTTTCTAAATCCTGACCCCAAAATAAAGTCTAGAATATAGTCTCATAGAACTGCCATTTTGAAATTCCTTGTAGTTTCCAGCATAACACTAGTCAAGACAAAAAGGAAAGAGACATTATCAGTCCACACTTATAAGTGTAGTGTATACACATGCTCCTGATAATTATCATGGTAAACTACATCAGCAGTAAAACTTATATTTAAAAATGGGACATTAGACTTAGATGTCAGATGAGTTCCTTTAGAAAATGCCCCTTTCCCTGGAGATCAAATGTAGCACTCTAAGCTTTCCAAATTGACTTCAGTGGTCCTATGAAACTATTTTGGGTGATCATTACTGAAATATTCAAGGTCACTTTCAGGCATTCCCTGTCTCTCTTCTGATGCTTATGTTTACTTTTTGGTTATGTATATTAATATCCACTAAACATTAGCATCTCCTATTTTGCCTAAACCAGCCCTAGGCCAATTTAGCAAGAATAATCCGAAATTCACTAAAAGTAGTACCTAAATTTCCTTTATCAAGTACTCGTATCATTAACAATTAATTAATTTAAAAATAAATATAAATAATAAAATAAGTTATATGATCAGAATGTAATATACATTCCTTTTTTAAAAAAATTATATGTGTGTGCTATTATGAGCTAATGTCTCAAAGCAAAATATATGGTTAAGATGATGTTTATTGTTAAAATAGTGTATATGAATTTATACTTCAAATAGTTTTCTTAGCAATTTTATAATTTAAAAGAATTTAGCTGACTTTCTTTCTTTTTTTTTTTAAACAGAACTAATTAAGTCTTCATTGATCTTGCCTTGAAGTAAAGTTGGAAAGTACTCATACCAGCAGCAAAAATTTCAACTGTAATTTTCTTAGGAGTTAGTGAGAAAGACTATTGTTTGCTTATAATTAAAAATATTATCTTCAGTGTTGTTTTGCATTCATTTCGATCCACTTTCTCATTTTCAGAAATTCATTGTAATTAAAACTAGATCATATAATCCGTATAACCACTTAATGAGACCCATGTAGACCACAAGGCCTTACAGAATGGTGAAATCAAACATCCTCTTGGTGTTGTATCTTCTCCCTCAGAAACTCATGGATTCTTCATGAACTAAGAAATATGATGTACTGACCTAGTGAAGACTCCAGAAGCTATTCACATTTCAAATACTGGCAAGCTTGATTTTTATTTCCTCTTCAAGAAAAAAATAAATGTCAGTGCTAATATTTTCTTCCCACCCTTCAATGGCTTATTGTTTGTATCTCATGGTGCACTCACCCCAATTCAGAGACCGCTGATTTATACATAAGTGGTAAGCCATAACTCTTGCTGGTTCTATCTTCTCTGTGTATTCTAGCAGTACAAGTAAGATCTCTTCCACCCTGGTTATGTGTAGTTATTTTAAACACAATTAAGTAGATGTCTCTGCTTTTTCTTAGTCTATATATGTAATGACACCTTATTAAGACCTTTAATTCCATAACTCTTTTTTTTTTTATTTAAAAAGAAGGTAAAATTTAATTTTTAACCTCATCCGGTAAGTTTTTAGTTACCTCATTCAGTACTAGTAAATAAAGTAAGTTATTTGATTTAGGAAATCCTGCAAACAGACATTAATACACAGGTGGTATTGACAGCTTGCCAGCAAAAATCCAGGCCTCCAGCTAGCTCTGTTTGATGGACACTCACTCAGTTTTGCCTCGATAGCAAACTCTATCTATATGCTCAAGAGATGCAGTATGATTGTTGTTTCACTACCATTATCTAAAGGAATAAAATATGAATCCCATTTTTATATATTCCTACCCTCTAAGAACATTAATATTTAAACATTATTAAATATTCAGTAGTTTAATTTCATAGCTAGATACTTAGAAAAAGTCACTGAGTCTTAGACATGGAGGATGTTGAATAGACAATATGTACAACGGCATTACCTATGAGTACAGCAAAATGATCTAAAATTGAACGTGCCACTTCAGCAATAATTTTGCATATGAATTAATTCCATTTATGTAATGAGCAGTCACTATGTTTAGAACAGGCTAGTGGATCCTGTTGTGAATCATCATGTTAACTGAAGGACAAATTAAAAAAAGAAGTAGATGATGAGGACAGGCATTAAATACAAAGATGAGGGGAGATAAATGTGTCAGAAACTAAAGTAAAGGGGATAGAGAGTTTACGTGAGAACATAAGAAGGAATAAACAAGGTCTGTTTCTTTTCTCAGAAGATAGAAGTTCTGGAGTTCAGAAGTCACCTAGTCCAAGAAAAACTATCATCTTGATTATCTTTCTAATGTTTTAGTTTATGACTCCTGGCTTAATGTAATCTTTTTTAGAACGTAACTTCTACCTGATCTCAGTAAATCTTTGTTAAAAAATAAAGAATAAAAACAAATTAGAAAAAAAAATGGCTATTAGATAGAAAATGCACACTTTTTATTGTTTGTAGCACTTAATATACATTTGCATTATCTCTTTTGTTATGGTCCAAAATATTAAGATTATGCTTTATATAATTTTATGTAGACTCTGGTATTATAAAAAAATCCTTTTTAAAATTTTGGACATAGAGTGGACTTTGCCACGTATGGGGCAATATGATCAGTATAAGGGTTAGGGTTCAGGTTAGGCTAAGTCAAAAGAAATAAAGCTTATAATTTATATAATACATCTTCAGTGTTTGGGGGATATGTGTTCTTGTTGTTGGACTAATGTGACAGCAAACATTTTGTACAGAGCCCACAAACTAGCCTTCACTATTGATGTTTGGTTAGCTCTTTTCTCTGGTTATAGAAGGAACTTAGCTAATTTTTGAAAATAAGAACATTCTGAGGAGTAAAAAGACTTTATAAAATAAAGTCTACCCATTGTCAAGGTTAATGTTTCAGTGGATTTCAAGCATGTCTTCTCTTAAGTGTATACATTTGCAACATGAAATTATATTCCTACAATATGCAGTTGCAATTGACTTTTTTTTTATTGAGCCCCCTATTGTGAGCATTCATTAAATATTCTCCAAAACTTGACTTTCAACATTTTTATAATATTTCACTCTATAGTTGTCATGTAATTTATATATTCTTTCTCATATTTGTGGATATTTAGGTTCTATCAGATCAAAACCCACATATTATGAAACATTCCTATATGTGGAATTTCTGGTCCAAAAATTATTTAAAACTCCTGATAAAACTTGCCAACAGACCTTCCAGAAAGACTATAGGTTCTTATACTTCTTATACCTAAGTGAGCAGTGTAGAAGAGAAACTCCTTATTTTACTATAGCTTTATAATTGGAGATATTTATGTTACTTAACCCTCATTAGCATGGAAGACAAAATAGTATCATGTATTCAGTTTTTATTTGACTGTTCTCTAAATTACCAGCAAACATATTTTTATTATCTTTGTTTTCATAGATGATTTTTGAGTTTACTTTGTATGTTCTTTTCTGAATTTTCTCCTGGTGTTACAAGTTTCTAACTAATTTTAGTTATGGATTTCTTTACATATTAATGATGATATGGCAATGTTTAATATACATATTCTGAACATTTCCCTCAGGTTATTATTACTGTGATTTTTTTTGAATTTAATGCAACTTTTATTTTTTATTTTTCTCTTACCATTCATTCTGCTGCTTTCATGCTTAGAAAATTCTCCATTCTGAAACCATATACATGTATACCTAAATTTCCATCCAGTTGTTAGAGTTTTGTTTTCTTGTATTTCATTATTTAATCTATCTGAAATAATTTGGTACAGGGTATATAAGAGATTAACTTTATTTTTGTTCTGAAACAAATGTCTCAGCACCATATAGTGAATCCACATTTTCATTCAATAAGCATTCCATGCTTAAAGTGAGCCAGCCACTGCCCAGGTCCTGAATCATTCTCCTTTTGTCACCATGGTCATTGTCAATTTTTAAAAAGTGTACTATAATCATTTCTTGTTCCTGTAACATATTATTTTAAGTATTGTTTATTTATAATACATTCTTTTGTTGGGTTGTTGTTTTTGTTTTTTATTGAGATGTGATTGACACATAAGATTGTATTAGTTTTAGGCAGACTGCATGATAATTTGATATATGTCTATATTAAGCAATGGTTACCCAATAAGTTTGGTTTACATATATCTTCATACATAGCTACCAGTTTTTTTTCTGATGATGACAACTTTTAAGATCTACTCTCTTCGCAACTTTGAAATATACAAGATTAACTATAGTCACCATGCCATATCTACATAGGCAGGACTGACTTACTCTAGAACTGGAAATTTGTACCTTTTGACTGCTTAACCCATTTTGTCCACTCCCCAAGCCCTGCCTCTGGCAACCGCCATTCTAATATGTAATGGGACAATTCTTTTTCAGATATCCCTAGCTATTCTGTTTGTTTGGATACTTAGGGAGAATGTGTGGAACTGGAAGGGACAAAGAAGGTGGGCAGTAATCTTTTACCTTTTTTTCTTCATTCAATTATGTACAGTTTTAATTTTAATAACATACATCACATTTACAACTGCTTTATTACTTTTTAACTACTTTGTCAAGTTCAATGTTCCTCTCATTATTCTGGTTAGAATCACATCATATTAATAAATTAATAGGAAAGTAATTAATGTATCTTTTTTATAATAGTCAGCTTCCCAATTAAGAATATATTATGTCTCTTTGTTTAGCCATTTAATTTTATCCTCATTATCATACCCTCAGCCGAAAAAGTCAAATGAGTTGGGGGGCAGCCCCGCCCTATCTGCTCCTCCCCCCCACTGCTCTGCTCTCACTGAGACAGAGAAGGTCCAATGGCCTTCCCAGGCACCAGCTTTATCCTATCTGCTCCTCCCCAATACTCCTGATAAGACTGAACGGCCGTCCAGTTTGGCACAGAGAGAAAGAAAAATAAGTTCCCTGGGATGATTTAGCACTCTCCCCTAGCACTCCCATATAGATTATACCCCTACATAGAGAGGGCCAGTGGCCATGAGAGACCGTGAAAACATCCCATTACCATCCGCCATCACCTGTAACCATAAAAACTCACCCCTAACCTTGTCAAGTGCTCAGCCTTTGTGGAATCATCCCACTGAGCCCACTGGTGTAATAAAGCTATGTCCCCCCAGCACTCCGTGTGCCGCTTGAGTTTCCTCTGTCACCTCAGATTTTTTCCTTAACAATTGCTATTTGCAGTTATTTGCACAAAGATGTTGCATATTTCTTTTTTTTGTAATTCAATTGTTAGACTATTGAGAATGTGACATTTTAAAATTTCTCTATTTTTGCTACTATATAGAACTGCACTGTGTCATATACTTATAATAGGTTTCTTTAATAAACTTTTAATATTTCTATATTTTCAGTGGAATCTCTTATTTATACTTATTTTATCTGAGAATGCCATGAAACATATTTCTTCTTTTTTAATAGTGCTAACTCTTACAATTGCCTATTGCTGCAATTGATTGGTTTCTGCCCCCAGAACTACACTAATAGGTGTGTCAGTGCCTTGGGTCCCGCCTGACTTTAATGGGAATGCCTCTGGTGTTCAAGGTTAAGTACCATATTGTCTGTTGACTTCAATAGATAGCCTTTTTTCAAAAAGATAACTATTTTTCCATTACTATTTTTCTATAATTTTAAAATAAGAATTGATTGTTATATGCTGTAAAATTCCTTCCTACATCTTTTGAAAATGGTGTGTTTCTTCCTGACTTATTGATTATATATAAACAGATTTTCTAACATATTTTTTTTGTTGTTTTCCTAAAGTAAACCATACCTTGATATGTTATATTCACCTCTTCATGGAAAGATCTAAAAAAGAAATGGTATGTAGTTTTCTCTTCTGGGCTTTCATCTATAGATATTGGTATGTAGATCATGATTGTTTAATAAAATAATGCATTTTCAAATAAAATTTTATGTGTGTGTGTTGGTGGTGGTGGTGGTTTTTGATTTGTTTTTTGTTTTTGTTTTTGTTTTTTTTGGTGGGAAGGTGATCAGTTATTTGGAAAGAGAGTTACTGGTTATTTGAAAACTGAAAAGATGGGGCACCTGGGAGATTCATTCGGTTAAGCGTCTGACTTTTGATTTCGACTCAGGTCAAGATCTCTGGGTCATGAGAAGGATTTCTGTGTTGGGCTCTGTGCTGCATATGGATCCTGCTTACGATTGATTTTCTCTCCCTTTCAGTCTACCCCTACCCCAATCTCTAGCTCAAAAAAAAAAAAAGAAAAAGTAAAGAAAAAAAAGAAAAGAAAGAAAACTGAAGAGTATTACCTGGTAAATATACAGTATGACTGGGTTTAGAAACCAAAGGAAGTAATTATTTAACTTTTTGTTTTCAGTTTTTCCAGGGGCTTTGTCAATGATGCCCAGCAGCTCCAAATTGCACTTACTTGCTGTTGTGCTTTTTAATGGGGTTCTGGGTAAATCTTACTTCATTTGGTAGTCAGAACAACACTACAACAAATTATGTATAGTCATTTCCTCTTCAAAGACAAAAATAGTAGAATGAACCAATTAGACTTGCCCAACATGGCACTACTTTAACAACCAACAGTCAAGGTGAATATCCCAAATAATGGGATTTCTTTTGACCACCTTATCTTGCCTCTTACTCTACCCTATAAATAGCTCTTGGGTCACCTTATCCCTCCAATGTAATTTAGCACTTATTTTCCTGTGTGATCCTTGAAATAAACTCCATCATTTCCTTTACCACACATATAGACAAGGATGGCCTTAATGCTCCCCACAGTTTGACAAAACTTGAAGCAGGTTTTTTCTTGCCTAGAGCATTTACTTTAGATAACGACTGTAAATGTTTTCTTTGTCTCTTTCAGAGGTGAGTTTCCCCTAGCCTCTTACCAGTGTTAACAAGGCAGAAAGGTCCTTCTCAAGGACCTGGGACTCATTCCCTTGAAATGTGATCATCAAGAAAGATAGCAGCTCTCGCAGTCTCTTAGTGAAGATAAGAGCCTCTTTCTGGTTAGATTTTCACCCAGTAGCAAAAACCGAGAGATTAATTTCTTTGACTAACTTCCCCTCTGATATCCTCTGATATTTTCCCACTAGCTCACTTTTCAGTGCTCAAAAACTCTCCCACCTATTGTCTCAGTGGAGTGGAGGTCAACCTCTCTCCCCTATTTTAATAGCCTTGAATGAAGTATCCCTTGCCCACTTAACTCTATAAGGCACAACTTTTCTTTTACAGTA
Source organism: Spilogale gracilis (assembly GCA_004023965.1). Classification (NCBI taxonomy): domain Eukaryota; kingdom Metazoa; phylum Chordata; class Mammalia; order Carnivora; family Mephitidae; genus Spilogale; species Spilogale gracilis. The sequence goes on along the minus strand of PITA01002388.1, from coordinate 100,988 downwards.
TTAAAATGTTTCCATTTATTGGGTAATCTTCCTCTCTGCTCTTTGAAGTTCCCAGAGGCCAAAATGTACAGTATTTGCAATTTCATCTGGTTTCCAAGTCATATTCTTTTTTTCAGACAGAACGGGCCTTATTTCTATTTTAGTTCAACTTCTTCCTGTAGGTTCCTTCACCGAGGACATGCTGTTTGACGTTACAGGAGGTAAACCCAACGAGCCAGCCTGGGATGGGACCCTTCTCCTCTACCTGCCACTAGGAGTTTCCTTACCACTTCCTTTATTGATGTTTTCTTCTTAGCACTCAGCACACTTTGCAATTATGTGTTTATTTGTTCAAGGTGTCTCTTCTATTAGCCTGAAAACTGATTATAGTTCTTGTTATTTACTTCTATATTCCGACACATAGTAGACATTCAATAAATACCTCCTAGTTGCAAAATGGTAATCTCAAAGGAGTCAGGACACAACTGAGAAAGGAAACCCATATGCCTGGGATAGAGCAGTTCAGGACAGAGCCGGGTCTCACGAGGTCTTCCCAGCAACCCCTACCAGAAAAAGAGGTGTCCCGAGCCTGTCAGCAGCCCTTCACCCTCAAGCTGCCATCAGTCCCTTAAAGTATCTAAAAAATGTATACTTGAAAAGGTTACCATTTAGGGAGGTAGATTTATGGGACATCTACAGTATCTTGATAACTTTTTATAAAACAAACAGTTTAGCACCAGTGTTTATAGTTTTTCTGAAATATTTTTTCTAACAATCCAGAAAATCTAACTTCTGAAAATTAACCACCATTTATTTAGTTAAGAGCTGTCTCAGTCTGGAGCCAGGGGAAGCAACTAGGGCCAACTGAGGAATCCACATCCCATCCTGGGACCCCCTCCTCCTCTGCCTGCTTTCAGCCAGGTCCTGCCCTTTCACCTACCATTTTGCATTTTCCTGACACAAGGTAAACAATTCAAGTGAAATCTTGCAAAGGGGAATGGATAAGGTCAGATGGGCTCTAGAATGCTGCCGAATATTTAAATATTTACCCGAGGTATAAAAGCCAGAATGGCAAATTATGTCACTGTCAATTTTTCTATTTGGGCAGTGGTGACAATAGTTGTGGACAGATGTCATTTGTGGTTAGAACACGGGTTTGAGGACCAAGACTACATTAGCATCGATGCCATAACTTAGTAATCAGACAGTCTTAAGCAGTTCCCTCACTTTTTTGAGACCAGTTTTTATGATACACAAAATAACATGCTATGTAAAAAAATTGCAGTATTTTTTTAAGAGCCAAGGATATAGTGTTTGTGAAGTGCCTTATGCAGTGTCGGGCACAATTTTAGCACTCAATAAATAGCGATGATGGTGATATTGGTGATGATGAAGATTACTTGATTCAGTCACCTTCATATTATGAATACTTTCAAGAAGCATTGTTATAAAACACGTATGCCACATATACAGCCCCAAGTCTGTAATTTTAAATGGTTAAATCTAGCAGAAAAGTACACATACAACCCTTCATTCACTCTAAATTATCTTTCACACATGTTCCTCTCCCACCAATAACCACTTGTTTTTGTCATACTGTGTTAAGGGCCTACATTTTCCTGGGTTGGGGGTAGGATAGGGGCAGAGAGCTATCAGGAAATCTGATCAATGTCAGAAGAACTGTCACTCCAAGCTGTCTGATGCTTTTTCTCTGGAGACCTGGGTTCCAGTCTTGACTCTACTACCAGTTAGTGATATGACCTCGGGCAGGTGACAATCTGTCTAGGCTTAGCTCCCTCATTTGTAAAATGAGGAGATTGGCAAAGATTCCTTTCTAAAGCTCCTTCCAGTTCTACAAGGACTATGATTAGTGACTGTCACTCGAGGCAACATCTTACTGTATTAGCTAATAAGGTCACGTATGTTCAAGGTCTATCAATACATCATTTTGCAGAGGTGTTACAATCCTTTATTGATATTCTTCAGATCAGTTTGAATGAGTGCTAACTATTAGCAGAAATGCTCTCCTTAAAAATGTACCAGGTAATAAAGTTGTAGTTTAACCCACACACTCATTAACAAGTTATTCCCAGGAGTTCAATAACAATATTTCTTTAGGCTCACTCCTATCTTTGCAGTTATCACATCAGTTAATCCTGACATCAATGGCCATCATTATCCTCACCAATTACTATTATTAGTGACACAACAGACACATAGGCTTTTCTTAGACCATCTAGAAATTATACAGCTTTGTCTCTCAGAAGAAAAACTGAGAGGAATAAAGTACTTCTGTACATAATTCCTGTTTTTCTCTCATTTTTCTTTCTTAAAAGTATAGGATGTGGGGTTTACCCTTCTACTAATTTTGTTGGTTACATTTAATTAAACTTTATTATGTAATTTGTATCAACTTTTTATTCAAAACTGTTTTTGTTCATTTCTCTCCCAGAATCATATTTCCAGGCTTTAATTACTTTGACTTACTTGGTCCCAACAGGAGTTAAAGCACATCCCCTCCCCCCCACACACAGTGGAGTTTACCTTTTTTTATAATGCAGATCTCTTTACCGGACTTGACTTCAACAGATACTGTGGGAATGCTTTCTATGTGTGACACAATAACCCTATAGATAAATGTCCTGAATAGATAGTATAAGTAAATTAAAAATTGGAAGGCGATTTCCTTCACCTTATGATGCTGGTAGCTGGATCAGAGTATTTACATTCACATTTTAATCCTTTAATCTAGGAATCAATGTATGACCTGAGGCAACAAGTTAACAGCTTGCCAAAACTAAGCTGGGGCAGATGGCAACATTGATCCAGATTTCAATTTCCCAAGACCCCTGGAAATATCTGGTGCAAGAGCTGAACACACAATGACAAAAGAGTCAGAGCCCTTCCCACAACAGCTCTCTGATCCCTGTGACATCCCTTACTTAGAGTTTCTAGCATTTTTGTAAAAAAATAAATAAATAAATTGTACAATTTATTAACAAGTCCTCTTTCCTTTAGGACAGCATGAATCAAGATGAATCATATTTCTATTTAATTCACTCAGGTTATTAAAATACAACCTCTCCTTTCTCAATAATTTCAGTAACATGTCCCAGTAATTATTTCCAAGATTTTCTTTCTGTCTTTCCTTTTTAATTCTGACTTGTTTACTGCTCTCTTTCTAGTCTTTGGAGCTCTTAAGATGTTATACTTTATTCTTTTTTGAGAAAAATTCCCAAAACTCTCCAAATTTTTCTTGGTAGGTAGAGCCTTCCGAGTCTTGTCTTCTCACAGCAGATGGCAACAGACGCAATGCCAACATAGTTGCATCCGGCTGGTGACAGATTCCACACTTAAAAGAGCAGTGTTGTTCCTGGTAAGCACTCAGATGAATGGACTGCAGCTCTGCTGTTTTAAAGATTTGTACTCCTTAATCTAGAGCACACTTTCCTATTGTTTGTCTTGCTCATTTGTGTTTTTCTTCACCTTATTCCTCTAACTCCCAATATGAAAGGCTTATGTTTTTTCTTTTCTTGTCCAATTTTTTATCTTGCAGGTCATGTTTGCTTCTGATGCCCCAATAGACATTTGATGACCAGCAAACAGTCATTTTGATGGTGGTTATTTATAGTTTCTATATCTTGCATTGGGTAGACCTTATTTTTAACAATCTAGCTATTTGATGTTCCCCAGATCCTTAATTAATTAAGGATAATTAAATAAGTAATTGGTGATAACTGACCTAGTTGTCTTGCTTATTTCATTTTTACGTGTATGCTCATGGAGCTATTAGTTCTCTGATCAATTCATAACCCTGCTCAAAATCTGATTTCCTACAAATTATCTAAGCTTATTTTCCACTATCCCTCAACATGCCACGTCCACTTCACTTGGATTTGCCTTCTCTTTTTTTTTTCACTGAGCTCTCAGTGCTCCTTTTTGGGCCTGCCTGGACTATGCCACTCTTTCTATGGACAACCTGTCAGCCTTGGCATCCCTAAAGCCACTCTGCCCACAACAGCCCTCCTACTTCACTGACCTGCTTACCTTCAGCACTTCAACGGGGCTTAGAGTTGAGGACAAATATATTCTTGGACTTTTGGAGCTGCTAGCAAGCTCTCTGTCCCAGACTCTGCAGCCCTATCTGTGATGTATACCACGTAGTCAACATTTTGTGATTGTACTACTTCAATGGGCCACTTTGTATGACCTCTTGATCTTCTACAACCTCAAGATATGAAACATCTTAAAATTAATATCTCCCGCCTTTATCCCCAAGTACTGCAAAACTCATTGTCCAAAATATAAATAAATAACAACAACCTCACTCAGAGAATATTGTTAATATGTTGATATACTTCTTTCCAGGCTTTTATAGATGAAAATGAGGAGAGTGAAAAATAAAATTAGGACCGTTATGCCTTATATCTCTAATAGCCACCTGGATTCTGTACACTCACTTGCTAGACCCTAAAAAGTGGAAAAAACCACTAGCAGCCCTCCTATGGCCACCCTAAAATCTCAAGGTCGGTCTCTCCGCGCCCTCTGGGAACGAGAGATAATGGCCATTAGGCTCCAGGAAGGTGGTTAATGGCTCCGGGAATGTGGCTACTTTGAAAGACTCACCCTTCCCCCTTTCATGCTGAGTGTCCCTCTGGTTTCGGTTAATAAGCGCGGGAACCAATCATATCATGCTGGTGTTCATATTTGAATGTTAGCCAATAAGAGTCCAAGTACCCCGAAAAGTCCTGAATTGGTTTGTGCCTATCTATAAAAAGCTGTAAAATCTGCTGCACTGGGCGTCTCAGCGTCACCGGTAACGAGTGCGCAGAGGTCCGGGTTCGAACTCACAATAAACGACCCTTGCCCTTTGGCTTTGACTCTGGACTCTGGTGGCCGTCTTTGGGGAGTCTCCGAATTTGGGGCATTTCAAAAAGAGAGATAGAAAAGTCACTTACTTATTTCTTTAATTATCAGAAAATGTGTTTTTTTGTTTTATTTTTTCCACTGAGCAGAAAATGAAGATTTTTAGAGTAATATAATGTAGCCTTTAGAACATGGTCATATATGTGTATAATCATCTGATTATTCTCACATTACTGAGCATTTAGACTTAGCCCAATGCTCTATTTTAAAAATATTATTAGTAGTGTTATTATGAATATACTTTACATAAATGTGGGTGTTTCTGATGATTTCCTTAGGACAGATTCCTGAAGTGAAATTGTCAGATCAAAGGGTAGGAATTAACATAAAACATTTGATTGATATTGTTAATTTGGCAGAGCTAAAGTACCCTCTTGATTTCTTTTGAGCCCATTATTCCTTCTCTTATTACATTTATTCATTTTACAAACATTTGTTGAGTCAGAGTATCTGCTGCTTGCTGACAAGGGCTCCAAGCCCACTTCAGTGTGGCTCTATTGTACAAAGAGGGAAAATCCCTCTGGGATTAGGGTGGCACACTGTCCACCAATCTATGTGCCATTAGGTTTTATTATTATTATTTTTTAATGAGATGATTTTCTTGCCTGTGCTTTACCCTCAAATGATTTCCTGAGCTTCATTACAAATCGTCGGTTGGTCCTTTTATCAGGCCCAACTCAATTAACCCTGAATGAAAGGCAACTGAACGGTGCTTACTCCCTTTCAAATTTCTACTCCTCAATATAAAACAACCACCATTCTGCCATTTTACCAGTGCCATTACAATCCAAGTTTGAATGCTTCATACATATTGTTTTTTATTTCAGGACACAACAGGGTGCTGTTTGAAATAACCTCTTTACTGAAAGTTCAGTAGCCTTTCCAATATCAGTTCTTGGATTTGGGGTTGTATTTACTTTTTTTTAAAAGATTTTATTTATTGGGTGCCTGGGTGGCTCAGTGGGTTAAAGCCTCTGCCTTCAGCTCAGGTCATGATCTCAGGGTCCTAGGATCAAGGCCCACATCGGGGGTCTCTGCTCAGCAGGGAGTCTGCTTCCTCCTCTGTCTCTGCCTGCCTCTCTGCCTACTTCTGATCTCTCTCTCTCTGTCAAATAAATAAATAAAATCTTAAAAAAATATATTTTATTTATTTAGTTAGTTATTTATTTGGCAGAGACAGAAAGCACAAGTGGAGGGGGGACAGCAGAGGCAGCTAGAAAAGCAGGCTCTCCACTGAGCAAAGACCCCAGGACCCTGAGATCACAACCTGAGCTGAAGGCAGACGCTTAACTGACTGAGCCACCCAGGTGTCCCTTTAGGTTATATTTAATAAGTCGTACAGAATACATTTAATTTCTCTACTGAACTAAAGATCACATTGGAACGCTTATTTCTGGAAATTGAATTGTCTTCAAATATTTCTCTTGGGTTTATTTCATTTGAATGATATGAGGATCCCTACCATTTTATTTACTTTGTGATGATATCTCTTCCAGAGGTTCTAAAAGTTTACCTCATCAAAACTTCAAATGCCATCTGCCAACTTCTTTATAGGCAGCAGAAATCAGGAGGCAAGGCACGTGAATCAGCATGGACTGGATATCAAAATGTGAGTTGTTTGATCCTAAATTATAAACTTTACACTTTCCATCCTGGTTTTGCATTTTTGACAACATGAGAAAAGTCCATCTCTGATGGTGCTACTTGCCCTCATTTGTGTTCAGCAGAGAAATGGAAGGTACGGATTCCACTACTTTTTATAAAGCTGCAAAAGTACTACTCATAATTCCTTTTTCTGTATTTCTTTCCTTCCAGACACTGTCCAAAAAAACAACACAAAAAGATGCATTTCCCTTTCTTCTGTGTTGCCCTTGCACCATTACCTACTTTGATTTGGCTTCCACTGTGACACAGCTGCAGGGGGGAGGCTTAAATGGGGAGGCCAGGATTGAATGACCTGACCTAATTATAGGGCCTCTACGGAAGGATGTTAGAATTTGGATTTCTACAAAAATGGTGAACTGAAGTAAACTTGGCCTTTATTCAGGGATACCTAAGGGAATCTAATTCAGTTAGATGGGCACAGCAGCTAATAGAGGCAATGGTTCATAGCTGCAGCAGGGCATTAGGATTACCTGAGGAGCTTTAGCAACTACTGATACCCATGTGATTCTGATCAACTTGCCCATGGTGAGGGCTGAAATATCTATACGATTTTGAAATTCCCCAGATGTTTTTAGTGTGAAGTCTGAGTGGACAACTGAACTGGAATTTTTCCATGGTGGTAACTCTTACTTTCAAGCAGTAGACAACAATGGGATTTTGGTTGGAGTCTCCATCTCTCACAGGACCTTAAGAAATGTGTCAGAAAATAGTATCTTACTCATTCCTCTAAGTGGCAGGACTCACAAGACATAGGCTGAGAGAGCTTCTACAAGCCAAATGAACGTTATCCACATTATGTCACCCTTATTAGGAAGCAGTAAAGTTCTCAAGAGAAACCAAGACAGAAGTGTAGACAAGAGAACTTAGCTAATATGGTGTCAGAAAGGGTGACATGTGAGATGGGCACAAAAGGCTCCCCCAAGACACAACAGATGCTAGGTAGGCCTAGCTTTCTCCATCATGAAGGGTGAGCATCATGTATAGTGCTCAGCCCAGTTAGAATGGTTAAGATGTTTTAATGAGGGAGATTTTAGGGGTGGTATTTGGAGATTTCAACTTAATAAATCTGAGGACATCTGTGCTTGAAGTTCTGTAGCTTCTTGGCAGTGTTTCTCTAGCTCAATGATGTCAGTTGGTTTGATGTGTGAAGCTGAATCAACTCAAGGTTTACTTAAGATGTAGAATATCTTAGAAGTATGGAACTGGCTGGGTTTTACTCTCATGGCAGTTTGTGCCACTGTATTCTACTATTAACATTTAAGAAAGAGAGAAACAAAAAACTAGGAGAAGATAACCAGATGAAGCCTAGAGAATCAATCTGTAGGATGGGGTGAGTAAAGAAAAATGAGGATAAATCTCTCTGGCCCTTAGATCAACCCCTTGCCCTACCCTGGCAATAGGTCAGGAGGGAATATTTGAGTCAAGTGCAAGGTCGGGAGGGTATTTGTTCTGCCTCTTTCTCACAATCATTTTCTTTTTCTCCTATGACCATGTTCATGGTCCTCTCCTCCCACCTTTTCCTCTTTCATATGCGATTTTCATCCTTTATTTCACCTCAGAATCTCCTGATCTGAAACATGATTACTTTAAGTTTGTTCAACTTCTTTAAATCATTCAGCGACAGTTTCAGATTTGCATTTCTATTTCTGGAGTTGAGGGAGTACTTTCAAATTCCCTCCATTGTTCTTCAGAACCACCTCTATCTTATCACATTGCTATTCAAACTTTAGTCTTAAAATACCTGTCATTTCTCATAAACTTTGGAAGTTTTCAGTGCTCTGAGAGAAGTTTTTGAGGTCTTTATTTTTTTTTCATTTGTAAAATAAACTAAAACTGTAATCTGAGAGAAAATTTTGACTTACCTTGATGAGTTTATTTTATGAACTACAGTCATCAAGGACAAACTTTGCTTTGTATTCCCCCTCTCCCATTTTTTTAAAGTTTGTTAAGAATGATTGAATCTTGTTTCTCACAGAATGGTTTTAAATAACTGTCCAGAATTCTTTGAATGAACTCAGAGATACATATTTATATAAGTTTTTAGACGAATATATGTGTATCAGTTGCACTGGTGTCAACAATTTTTGGAAGACCATGTTTGATTATCCCAATGGTCCTCAGATTTTTCAGGTGCAGATCTCCTTTGAACACTCTATAGAAGATCTCCTCCCGAATGACTCACTAGCCTAATACTGTGTGTTGTGTGTACATGTTTCCTTAATGACACTTGTTACAATTTCAAGTTGTGATATTTATTGTCTGGAAATGTGGCTTGTGTCTCTCCATGGAAGCCATGACAGTGCCATCTTGTTAGTTATTTTATTATTAAAATCTAAGATAGTGTTATAAACATAGTGATCACAGAATAAATGCTCATTAAATAAAACAAAACAAAAAAACAATGCCATGACTAGCCACCTGAATGTTTTCATGCCATGATCTATACTGTCCTTATCAAAACTAGCAATCCGTTTTTAACCTTACTGAGAGTCTCAGTATGAATCCAGTCCAACATGAACCCAAACATCTCATATGATGCTCACTCCTCCAATTCCAGCACCAACCCAAGGTTCCTGCTCTAAAATCTTACCACCTCTTCTCAAGTGAACATGTAATTACAGCATTAGAGTGGAATTTTAGGCATTAGAGATTCTGTAATTGCCACAAGTCTGTAACTCAATAGAGAATGTGCTTGGGCGGTGCTCATGTTCCTGTCCTGAATATCCATGAGGGGCTGTTTCAAGAAATAAGTACTACTTTTCAGTAAGCTGACCTGCTCTTGCCCTAGTTAAATGTATGTGTTAAAGCACTTTGAATAGCATGCTTGCCCTACCTCAGCCTCAATTCAGTCCTAACCAAGTCTGATCCTATGACAGTAGCTCTAGCCCTTCGGTACTCCAGGTCTAGATTTATCTGTGGCCCATGTTCTGGCACCCAAGAGATCTGGAACAAACCAATATTAATTTGCATGTTCACTAAGCCACACACTTTCTCTCTGATATCCAGGGAGAGTATAAAATATCCAGTGTATAAAATACCTATGACCAGATCTTCATTTTGGTTCCTAATTTATAGTCATGTGTTCTCAATTGAAACTAAAGCATTCACAAAATCTTAGGTCACTTGGTTTGACAAACCATCCAGTTCTTGCCAGCATTCCTCTCTAAGAGCAAGACACACTTCTCCCTGCAGTTTCTAGCTCCAAAAAAAAACCCCACCGCTCCACTACCACCTGCCAATCCTGACATTTTCTGCCACTGCCCTCACCTAAGCAGAGCCCATATCCATACTTTGGCTTAGATCAGATCAAGGATGTTAAGGACTTTCAACTTCACAGTTCATTTTGTAAGCTTTGAGTCTTCACGAATGAGACCTAGAGCCAGGAAGGGGCCCTGGTCTTGCTCCACTCAACCTCTGATTAGGGGATCTCCCAAAGAGGGCTCCATCAGTTCCATATACTCTGAGGCCCTTGAATTAATGAAAGGAAAAAGACACCACAGGCATTATGAGTATTTTCTTGCCAATTTCATATAGGCTTTTAGGATCTCAGTGGAAGAGAACTATTATTAAGAAGGCTTTCATTGCAACCCTTGGCTAAATTCTTGCCTAATCAAGTTATGAGACCATAGCTCTGACTTGGGAGGTCTTAGAGGAACCCAGTGCTTATTAAGTGCAGCCCACAGGGTCCTGAACATATCACTACTATCTCATCAGTGTGACAGGGCTAAATCTCAGCCAGGCTTCAAAGCCCCTTGGGGATAGATCCAAGTTTTGTCACTTACCAGCTATCATAACCATGGTGTACCTGTTACTAAGACCATCCCTACTTGGCCAGGATGGAGATGAGCCATTTATGGTAAATTCTGAAGACAAGTTCCTGACATAAATTCCTACATTTGATGTTTGTCCCACTAATTTATAAAAAGCAACTATTGCAAAGTGACCTCTAGATCTCAACTTAGAAAACCCTGAGGTAAGGCATAGAGGTCACCTGTCCACAGCTCAGCACAGATACAAAAGAAGATGTGTGCTCAAATAACTCTGGGAAGAGAGTCCAGAAATTCTACTCATGAATCCGGTAGAAGAAAAATGTCATGGGAAATGAATGACATAGACCTTCTCCCATGAAAATGGCTAAGTTCACACACAAAATTATATCTACCATTGAGGCTCAAAGACACTTAAAACTCAAGCAGGGATCCCAGGTGAACAACTGATGAACTCAAGTCCAGGGAAGATAAGTTATTCCACTTGTGCTAAGGCTTATAGGAACATGACAGTTTATGTGGGGACAATCTTTTCTCTTTTATTCCTTAACTGTAAGTATTTACACTCCTTTAAAAATGGGTTAACAATTATTTACAGGCAATATTGAGAATCCAGAGACTAAAATAATCTAGTGTCTTCCTAACCAAAATGTGGTCTGAGTCACCTGAAAGCCTGATAGGAATGTAGAATCTCACGTTCTGACCTAGACCTAGTAAATCAGAATCTGCATTTTTAACAAGTTGATGGATATACACATAAAAATTAATCAACAGTGATCTAGCACACATGAAAGAAGTGCCCAGATCACCTCTAAACATAGACTCATGTTATATGGGTTGCACTGAAAATCAGTCTTGCTTTTACCTGCATGGCAAGCGTCTATCTATCCTTGCAATGCTACTCCTATTAGCTGATTGTTTTCTATTCTTTATACAGTGGTATTCATACCAAAATGTTCTTGCAAATCAATAAGTCACATAAGTTCCCCTGTGGATAAAATTGTTAGCACATAGGTCATAACAATAACAGGTTAACATTTTTTGAACACTGTGCCGGACAATGTTCTGAGCACGATAAAAATGTTAATTAATTTAACCCCTACAAGCTGGATAAAGATGGGTGCTAGTACTATTTCTATTTTCAGATTGTGTTAGCTGTACACTTATCAAGTTTGAATAAATTAATAACATTGGGAAACGCCATGGTTCACAAATTAATCTGGCTTGTATTTTCTTAAATTTTGGAATAAAGTGTAGATTAGAAACTGGTCACCTATTAAATGCTTTGGTTTCTATAGTTTCATGTTCCTCATGCAATATCAGACCTACAGTTTTCTTGAAACCTCATTTTCACATTCAACAACATGTTATTTTTTATTTTATTTATTTACTTGTTTTTAAAAATTTTATTCATCTATTTTAGAGTGAGATAGATATAGTAAGAGAAAGCACTAGCAGGGAGGTGAGGGAGACACAGGCTCCCCACTGAGCATGGAGCCACAGTGGGCTCAATTCCAGGACCCCTAGAATTCCAGAGCCGAAGGCAGATGCTTAACTAACTGAGCCACCAAGTTGCCCCATAAAAAAAGTTATTTTTTAAGTAGAGGGCTTTATCTTTTAGTCATTAGCATAAATGATGCTAGAATCTCCTAGATCACCTCTACATTGTTGCTTCTTTGACACAGAGTACTAAACGCTACATACAGCCCACAGCTCCACATATGCGGTTCTTCGAACATACCGGCACTAGAGGTACACTTGGCTGTTTTGTTGACTCTACTTCACAAATTATAGTTACACTTGGAGGGGACAAACAGTAAGCTGGTCCAATGCTGGAACAGCTGTCTCAAGGTTCTGCAAAGTGTGGGGTAACACCAGAACATTTGGTGTGATCAGAGCCATGTAAGTGCTGATGGGCTGTGACATAGCGATGAGCATGGTGGGTCTTCACCCCCTACAAACTGTGTCCATGGAACTTCTTGGTTAGCATTTCCAAAAGGTCTGTTCAGATTCTATATACAGCTATGTTCTTGGAGAGGTTTTATGGGACTGGAATCTCTGACCCTTTCAACTGCCTTTGTTAAACACTTTATTTCAGAGACTTAGAGGAAATAAGGAAGAAGAATCATGTGAAGGCAAGGTGAACTGAACAATGGTAGATGGGAGGCAGAAAAAAGAAAAAAGTTAAGAAAGTAGAAAGGAACTATATCTACTCAGCGGTCTGAAGACCTGGCTTCCAGTATCTTCTGGCATTATTCTATATTATTCTCCTTATTGAGACCATTATTTTTGTAGAAGATTGTATGCTCTTATTTCTCACTCGCCATCTAAATAAAAACATTTAAAATAAATGTTGCCACAATATTAAAGAGGAAGTCAACCAAATACAGGACTGACATCAGTCTAGAGATCTAGTAATAAATGATTTAATAGCAGGAGAAAAAAATTCTCTACTTGAGTCAAGCATTACTTTGCATTCAGCCTTATGTAAAATTACACAGAACCAGACAAATTAAGAATCCACCAGCCCTTATTTAAAGTATGTATACATCCTTCATCAATCTTATCAGATGTATAGCACAAGTTTCATAAATAGTGAAAGAAAATATAAACAAGTCCTAGGTTGCTAAACTTTAGACACAACTGAAACAGGTATAAACAACTGGTATGTTGGCAAAATAAAAGGCAGAGATTTGGAAGTTCAGTAAAATATCCAACTGCAGCCTAGTATAAAATAATCACTATTTCTAACTCATCACTTACTGTGGCATTACTCATTTGAAGTATTTTAAGGAAATTCCTGATCTTGAGATCTATTACACATTTCTAATGCACGTTGAAGCATGAAAACCGGGGGGATTAAAGACCCTCAAATTTCCTTAGTTTTGCACATCTGCAATCTGCAGTTCATGTTGCTGTTGACACAAACAGTGATACTCGTTTGTCAATAAAAACAGTAATGATGCTAAGAAGCATTTTGGAATATCGATCCCTAGCAGTTTCATATAATCTAAAGCCGCTGTTTATTATCCATTATCGTTCATTGTTAGAAAAACATTTCCCGCTATCAAATTTCAGACCATTATCTAACTGTTGAGATTGCTGTTGCTGTTATTATAAAGTCAGATGCTTTCAGTATGCGACTCCATAATTGTACTGCAGGGGGAAATTCCATAGAAACTCTACTTCAGTTTTAAAGAATGGAGGATTGGGGGAAAAGGATTTTCTGTGGGGAAGCTGTCTTGCTGGAGTTCTTGGAACAGCCTGGCTTTAATGGACCCACTGCGCTTCCATATGAACAACCTCTATTGATTCCAGATGCTGCCTAATTGGCCCATGACCAAATAACACCCCTAAATGTGTTGCATTTGGATCACCAAAGTAAACAAGTAATCTTTGCCCTGCATACGCCAGTGCTAACTAATGCTGCCTGAGAGGAAATGCTTTTATATGAGTGTTTTTTCTATCCATCCCCTGTTTTCTGTATGTCTGTGGCCTTTTGTACAGTCTCTGATTGAATTCGCTGACAAGTAGAATCTTAACGGACCTCTGGAGGGATGTCCTACTCTATACTTAGGCAATGTAATAATAGTAGTGGTAGTGGTAATAAACACTTGGTGAAAAGTCGAATGCACAGTGCACAAAAACTTTAAAGAAATGAATAGTTGCTATACACATCTAGAAATAAACTGAAAAATTACTTTTAATCCTGTTTTCTTGATTTAAAAAAAGATAAATTCTAACACCAGGGACATACCAGTAATTGTTCTCTTCCTCTATTTCTGGGGACAAATTTGCTCTAAATATTTAATTTTAGAAAGTCTAAGTTATTGGTCTTCTGAGCTGAATTTCTCCTCCCCTGAAGAAAAAGACAGAAAAATAAATTCATTTCATAATTGATCTGGGAAGACTTTTTGTCATCCTTTTTTATTTTGATGATGGATGACTAGGGGAATTACCGCCATTTGCAATGCCAATGGTGAAGTGGAACCAAATCATCACCAGTTGGCTTATGAGGTTAAACTGGCTTACTGATGATGCAGGACAAAAACTAAGTAAGGCTAACAAACAAAGTAAGCAAGATTTCATAGTTTGCCTTCAACTAACCATTTTCAGGGGATATATCAATTTGGGTAGAATTCCTGAAATCTGACTTTCATTGAGTAAGGCATATAACTTATTTAAAGGAAAAAAATGTGTGTTTATATACTCTTTACATTACACATATGAAACCATGATACACTTTAAAAATTCTTACTGATATAACTATAGCATTCTTTAGAATATATATAACAGGGACTATCACTTGATGAAAACCACATTTGGGGACTCAAGAATATCCTCTCCTCCCCCTCCAAGTGCCCAGATGATGATTTGTTTAAACAAAAAAAGAGTTGCCTTTTTATTAAGTAATTTTCACCTGTCTCTACAAGATTTTTAACCCTAAGCAAGTCATTTGGATAAAGGCAAATGATTTTTTACAAGTAAGTCTCCAGAAAAATTTGACAATTATTTTTCTGATATGTACACAAAAGATCTGGTTGTAAAATTGGACTGATGACTGAGAGCAGTTCAGTTCCTTGAAAACTGTCTTTTGAATTTTATAAAGTAATGACAGGTTAAAGATGTTGACCTAGTGACTTGGGAGCCAATGGCATTATTCATATATTGAAGTAAATACAGTTGCTCTGAGGAACAGAGCTTCACAGAGAGGAAAGATCTAATTATTAGAGGAAGGCATGCCTAGAATTGCGATCCCTGAAAATACAAGGCACTATTCTAGCTAGTCAAGTAGTTTTGAAGTCCAAGTTCCAAGCATTTTAGAACATCAGTAACAGAACTTCCTTTCAAACGTGCCAAGAGGGCCTAATGCTATCTGTATTCCAACATTCTATGCAGGTGGAATCAGATATGTGAAGTTAAATGAGGAACTCAGATAAATATCAAAAATAAAAAAAATAAATAAGAGCATTTTGATGACTCAGTTTAGAGAGTTTTGGGAACAGAGAGGAAGAGCAGAACTCTCATCTCCAAGAATTCAATTACTGTGTAGATTCCAGGAATAATATCAAAACCTTAATCTAGGTCTTTTATCTCCTGGGTCCTCAGTTTCTTCATCTATAGAAATGATATGGAATTAAATAATAAGGTCCATTTCACATCCTTTATACTATAATTCAGATAATAGTCTTTTTTATCTGAAATAATTTTCTTCTACTAATACATTTGAATTTACTGACTCAACCTCCTCTCTTTTAAGCAGCCATTCTTAGATACCCTTTAAGTACTTAATAGAATTTTCATTTCAATTAAAAGGGACAACTTCAAATGTAGAGTGTCCCAACTAGGAGAGCTCTGGTATTTTATAAGCAGGAACACTTGAATTTGAACTAGAGAAGTTTACCATTTCAGTTAAGAAAATGTGTCCCTGCCACCATGCTTACTGCAGCAAAATATAAAGCTCATTAGTGTAAATCAGAGAACCAGGAACTCAGTTTTGTTAATCAACACATGTCTGCTGGGTGGACACTCTATAAAGCCCTGAAGCATTGTGGTTCATGACTGATAAAACCAAGGGCAAAGAGAAGGGCATTGTCAAAGTCAGGAGGCATCTAACCAAAGTCCTCATCTTTGACTCTGCAGAATTTAGGAAATGCAAACAAACTTGTTCCTATATAGAGATTTTCCAACAAGTAAGATTTACTTAATCATGTCTCTCTAACCTTCAGATCTATTCAACAAATATGAAAATAATGAAAATTAAAGCCTGGAATGTAATTAACCAGGAGATTTCATGGAAAGTAAGCAAGTCTTAATAATAAACTAAGATAAAATACAAGCATTTCACCAAGAAAAGTTTTAACATTTATTTTATGAAACTTTTGATTTTACTCTTGTTACGAAAAGAAAAATTGATCATAATGAAAGCAAAGAAATTCAACAAATTTTGAGGGAATGCATTACATCTCTAAATAATTTATATGCTTATAGCTTGTAAAGAAAGTCTATAACTCTATACATTTTATTCTATTCAACTATATCCATTTATTCTATTCATTAAGCAAAAATAGCTACTTTCACTTTTCACCCAAAGCACCATTTTTTAAGAAGTTTTTGTTAACAATGGGAGCTTTTAAATGAAGTAGGTAGGCATCTAAAGAAGGTGCAATGATTGGGAAGAAAATAATAAAGGGATCCAACTACTTCAAAAATTGCCAGATCAGTTCATAGGAATACACAATGCCATACTGGTTGAGGTATGATTCTTGATTTCAGCTCAGGTCATGATTTCAGGGTGGTGGGGTCAAGCCCTAGGTCAGGTGATGGGCTCAGTGAGGAGTCTGCTTGAGATTCTCTCTCTCCCTCTTCCTTTGCTTCTCCCCCCACCAACACTCTCTCTCTCTCTTTCTCTCTCTCTAAAATAAATAAATAAATCTTTAAAAAATAAATAATTAACCTGGAATTTATAACCTATTATCTGAGTTCCACTAAAGGTTCAAAATAATAATATGCAAAATTTTAGGCCCATGATAAACCTACTTTCTAAGATGTATCTTTTTTATTTTGTTTTGTTTGCTTCTCATAGTTACATCCAATGTGGTTTTTATCACTTAAAGTACACTAATATGTCAACACATTTCCAGACTCTTGTCATAGGGTTATCATTGAAAAAATGATAGGTGTGATATGCTGCTCTCCCCATATTCCGAAAGCTGAAATGGTTTCCCTGCTGTTTCTGTGTGCCATACTACATGTAACAGTTCCCACTGTTGTTTAAAGCTTGACTGCAAGAGACAGGATTGTGGAAGAGTTGAACTATAATTTCACATTTGGGAAGCTAATTTTAATGTCTTTTAGATGTGCGATTTATCACACTTTTTTTGGCAGATCCAATAAAGTTTTAGCCAAAAAGATAAAACACCAAACTTTCATATTATTAAAAAGAACAATAATAGCAAATGATGTTTGAGAATCTCAGCTTCAATAATAAACAAAGGAAAATGACTGTGTCTTGAAAAACAAAACACGAGAGCATCTTCATGAAGTAGATAGTCTACCAAGTGTGACTGAATTAGACTAAACTATGATCTGATTAGACATACACATGTACACACAAAATATCTCCTATAATTATTACAATTTGTGATATATTCCTGTCAGTTGGGCTTGCTTAATCAGAATATAAAATTTCATAAAAGCCATAGCTCAACAGAACAAAATTACTACACTCCTAATATTGCAAACATAATTAACTTTGAATTATGTGAATTAACAGTGCCTAACAAATTATCATTCAGCTCTGAAATTAAATTCTTTCCTACCATTAGATTTGTTTGTTAAGCTCAAGTAGGCAAAAGTTGTATTTAATAAAGTAATAATGGTGCTTTGCTAAGAGTGCCTTTGAGAAACATAGATTTATTTAAAATAAAGCAAGGAATTTCTATTATTAGTTAATTGGTGAATATCATAATGTTTGTATAATAAAATTAAGGAAAAAGTTTGATGCATTTACAGAATACTAAAGTTTATTACAGGAAGCCTTTTGCTAATTACCTCTAATTAGGTATTTCACATGGTTATTTTATGGTTGCATACATGTAATGTAAATGCATTCAATATTGTTTTAGATTCCGTTAAAGTCAGTTATACTACCACCTTCATTTAAAAAAAAAATTAAAGTCAGTGTCATTTAAACTTCATCTTACACTGTCCATCTCAGTCAGATTATTCATCCTGCCTCAAAATACATTTAAAGTGAACAAAAAAAA
This sequence comes from Spilogale gracilis, assembly GCA_004023965.1. Taxonomy (NCBI): domain Eukaryota; kingdom Metazoa; phylum Chordata; class Mammalia; order Carnivora; family Mephitidae; genus Spilogale; species Spilogale gracilis. The sequence continues at coordinate 82,882 of PITA01002388.1, read as the reverse complement.
TCAAGAAATCCAACATTTAAATACTTTCATGTGACCATAAGAATTGGAATTCAGAATACATACTTGGTAGATAGCAGGGTCTATCCACATAAATTCTAGTGTTTCAATGGAATGAAATTTTAATACATTAGGAACAGGAATGAGGGCATGCTTTCACTTCCCTGTGTAAAAGAAAGGAACTTTGCTCATTATTTGATTAAGGTCTGTAAGGTATCATCTGAACACTGAAGGTCCAACGGATGATAAAGGTGAGACATTAGAGATGCCTGCGGAATAGCTGTGAAAAAGGAAAGACAAATGATTTCAAATCAAAGCAAAGCAAAATTCTAGAAGAATCAGTTGACTTGAATGGCAACATAACACAAGTGTTTTCTCATTCAAAAATGACTCCAAGATAACTTTTCAAGACCTAGGGATCCTGGTAAGCTCAGCCAACTTAGTTTTCACAACATTTGAGTGTGGTTTGAAAGAAGTTTGAGGCACTTCAGCCGGCGGACAGAAGAGGCGGGAGCTGGTCTGGTAACACTATCCCACTGACCACAGAAGACACCTGCGGGGACTCAGCCCCAGCTGTGGCCTCTGCCGCAGTCCGGCAAGGAGATGGCCAAGGTTTCCGTGCTGAACGTGGCAGTGCTGGAGAATCCGAACCCTTTCCACAGCCCTTTCCGGTTCGAGATCAGCTTCGAGTGCAATGAGGCCCTGGCAGACGATCTAGAGTGGAAGATATTTATGTTGGCTCAGCTGAGAGTGAGGAGTTTGATCAAATCCTAGACTCTGTACTAGTGGGGCCTGTCCCAGCGGGGAGACACACGTTCATCTTTCAGGCTAATGTACCCAAGCCATCCCTCATCCCTGAGACTGATGCTGTGGGTGTGACCATGGTCCTCATCACCTGCACCTACCATGGACAGGAGTTCATCCATGTGGGCTACTACATCAACAATGAATACCCCAATCCCGAGCTGCGGGAGAACCCACCTCTGAAGCTAGACTTCCCTCAGCTCCAGAGGAACATCTTGGCCTCGAACCCCGGAGAGACCCGCTTCCACATAAACTGGGACAACAACATGCACAGGCTAGAGGCTATAGAGAACCAGGACCCTGCCCTGGGCTGTGGCTGACCCTTCAGCTGTGCTCCCATCAAGGGCTTGGGTCTCCCCAGCTGCATCCCCAGCCTCCTCCCTGAGAATTCCATGGACTGCATCTAACTGCGGGAATCTGGGCCCAGCCTGGACTGTTGCCAGTCTCCTAGCACACCTGGAGAGGGGAGCTGGGCCTCCTGGATAGTCCCACGGAGGCCATCTGGAGGACTTTGAGGCCATCAACTATACCCAGGCCAATCAGATGTCGGTCTGAGAAAGGAAGCAGACCCCAGGTCTCCCATCCCTGACCCAGAAGGATCATCTTACATCTACTGTCCAGGCCTGTAAGAAGCAGGTACTTCAGTTAAAAAAAAAAAAAAAAAAAAAAAAAAAAAAAAAAAAAAAAAAAAAAAAAAAAAAAAGAAAGAAAGAAAGAAAGAAAGAAAGAAAGAAAGAAAGAAAGAAAGAAAGAAAGAAAGAAGTTTGCATGAGGGGAAATAGAAAAGTGCTTAAAATGGAAGGTGTTTGGAGCTTGAATTTAATGTTGAGAGTCATGCTGCAATGTTGCCTTATACTAAGGCTTTCTGTATGCTCCAATTAGAAAATTCAACCGGAGAGACGACAAGG